>WTXK01000531.1:0-30487 GCA_025769895.1 Lactarius psammicola | reverse complement strand
CTAAACCCTAAACCTAAACCCTAAACCCTAAACCCTAAACCCTAAACCCTAAACCCTAAACCCTAAACCCTAAACCCTAAACCCTAAACCCTAAACCCTAAACCCTAAACCCTAAACCCTAAACCCTAAACCCTAAACCCTAAACCCTAAACCCTAAACCCTAAACCCTAAAATGCGACCAATTATACCCTGCCACTCGGCAATCATGAACCCCGCCGCTAAAATCTGTTCCAAAATTCTCAAACCGATTGTTCAATCGGCGCCAACCATCATTCATGGTACCAAGGACTTGGCGATAAAATTGAGTCAACTGAATATTGACACCACACGAAAATGGTATATCGTCACTGGTGATGTCGTGGCCTTTTATCCGAATATCCCGTTACAGCACTGCATAAACCTCGTGCAGGAGCTCTATTTCGAGCATTACTGGGGATCTCGGCCCGACCGATTCGACGCGCATAACGAGCGTGCTGCAAAGTTCTTTTATCAGTGCTTGCTAGTCGGAAATACTCAGTTGTTGACACAGTTCCAAGGGAAAATATATGAGCAACTAAATGGCCTAGCCATGGGCGTTGCTGATTCCCCCGATCTCGCTAATTTGTATGGATATTACTTCGAGCGGAAATCAGGGGTCCTTGACCACCCAGATGTATTCTTTTACGGGAGGTATATTGATGACTGCTTAGCAGTGGTGTACGCGGACGATAATCAATCCGCTGTTAACCTTCTACAGTCGCTTATTCAATTTGACAACTGTGTCATAGAGTGGGCAAAGCCGGGGCTCTCGCAGCCTTTCCTTGACATGTTATTGTACCAAGATGGTCACAATTGCTTACAGCACATGCCATATCGCAAAGCCGGCAACCACCAAGAAAGAATTCCATGGATATCCGCCCACCCGATCGATGTAAAGAGAGGGACATTTTTGGGAGAGATGTCTAGATTGGCAGTCTTGAGTAGTACACACGAACACTACATCGATGCACTGAGAGGGCTGGTCGCCCTCTATATCCACAGGGGATATCCAGTCAACCAAGTACATAACTGGCTTCAGAATAACATCAAAAAGCGTTGGGAAATGCGGTTAGCTACGGCGCCGAAGACAGACGCGAGCACACTGGTGTTGAAGACCGAGTACAATTTGGCATGGAACTATTTCAACGCGCATGAATTAGGACAGGAAATGTTTGAGTTTTGGGCTGAGTGGCTTAGACGTCACGATGCTGGGGCTTACAATAGTGAGTACCCGCGACCACCCCTCTCTGACTCCGCTTACCCGGTCGAGGAGTGGGATTTGTCGAAAACAGATCTCTTCAATAGTCGAGTTATCCTCTCGCGAAAGCGGACGCGTAACTTTTTAGACTTAACAAATACTTGGAAAAAAACCGTCCTAGAAACTCTTGAGGAGTCGGTGTTCGATAACTTAGTCGAAGAGGCAGCCACATCAACTGCCAGTAAGCGAACACTTGATTATGACGTTAACACCCTTGTTGTAGGTCCGCGTGGTGAAAAATCCGCGAGGGAAGACGATGACTTGGTACCACATGTTAGCGGACGAAGCTCCTCTCCACCAACCAGCTCAGCTTGGCGCTCCGGTGCCATGTCTAGCTGGGGCCGGGGATCCCGGCACTGATCCGCCGGTCGGGTCTGGCCACGAACGAGATGTCTCTGATTGTTAGTAGTGGGCTTCGGCCTTATGAAAGCATGACTCTTAGTACCAAACTTCTTGACGGTTTCGCATCGTCTTGGGGGGAGGGAAAAGTTTCGGACGAAAGCGGTGATCTCCTCTAGGGAGTTTAAAATCACGCGGTTAGTAGTTCCCTGAGCTTCTCCGGGTGAGTCAGCAGGCCACAGGTGAGGTGCGTATCGGGAGGAAACCGGTGTCGTAGGTAGAGAAAACCCGCCCCTAGGGTAGGGACTCAACTAACTTCAGATTTACTTGACATGAGTAGAAATGCCGCGCTTCGGTGATAGGCGCTCTCAGCAGGTAAGTTCCAGGTGGATAGTTTCGAAACAATATCACGTAGCGCGTGTAATAAATCAAATCCAACTCTTTAAAAATCTGTTGGTAGGTACTCCAAGGGACTCGGTGTGTGCAGACTTATTAACCGAGAAAGTTAGGGAAGCGAACCCTCAACCCTTAAACCCTTAACCTTGTGAGTAGGATTAACCTTTAATCAGGTGGATCCATAGGTCTTAACAACTTGGCTTGTTCAGAAACCCTAAACCCTAAACCTAACCCTAAACCCTAAACCAGGTCCTAACCGCGGAGAGGGCTCAGTATTGGTGACGTAATTTCTAGAGAACGTTGGTGCCTCGGCGCTAATCTAGTACCTGGATCTTGCCGATCTGATCTGGGCCTGATCTCAGGGGCAGATCTGACTCGGGGAATAGGAACAGGCACGGGGTCCCTGAGATCAAAATCTCAGGGCAAGGTACGTTGTCACGGAATTATAATTGGAATTCCTTACCCCATGTGATAGCGGCGTCTTGAGTGGGTTATCTTTAGTCCGGTTAGTACATTAACACATAGTCTCTAAGTAATGGGATCTTCGAGCGACTTACATTGCTATGTGTGTACTGTGCAGGTTGGGGCGTTCCCCGAGTAGATTGGTGATCCCCCCAGCTGTATGACCTGCATGTGACCTAATCCCCAACAGATTTGCGCCCCAGCCCCAGAGGCGGGGTTTAAGTATAGTTTTAATCTGAGTTTGAATAGGAGGCCTGATGAGCTTATAAGCGAAAGGGCCGGGGCTGAGTATCCCTCACCCCCCTTGCCTCCTTTCGCAGTTTAAGTGCCATCAAGCCTTAGATTGTTATTAGTTTCACTGTGCCCTAAACCCTAAACCCTAAACCCTGAGATCAAATAAAAATTCATGGGACCTTAACAACCATCCCTGACACCAATACAAACCCTACTAGATCAAACACACCGCTCTAAACCTCAGATTAATTACAATAGATCACCTGCCCCTCATACCCCCCCAGCAGGAGGTCTACAATCATTGTGAACGCGTTTTTGAACCGCTGCTTCGTTCAAGTCCCCCTTTGGACCACTTATACTACTCCTTAAGGGCTACAAGGCCATCCAAAGACCGAGTTAAATCACTAGGAAAAATATTTCTCTAGACACCCTACAATCTTGAGTACTGTCACTTAGTCCGAATTTTGTGCTCTTTTGCAATCAAAAATATGATCTTTTTTCGAAATGATGGCACCTGGGCAACCTCCCCAACCATCAATCTCACTCCCCTTGAAACAATGGGACGCTCCTTGCCCTGTTTCACCTCAATCAAATCTCAAATCCAGTGGATACCAATACAATTCCTATCCCCTCCCCCTGGTACCTTCCAGATCACACCACAAACACACCAAGTGGACGCTTTTTTGCCCCTTTAGTCAGCAGGAGGCCCACTGCATATATAAACCCACCCATTATGAGCCAAACTGGACAGTGACCAAGTCATTTCCTCTCTATCACATCACAACACTCCACTCTACTCTCTTGCTAGGGACTGAAGAAGCACAGCAGTGCAGAAAGATCAGACCAGCCACAGTCTTTCCCTTAATTGGGTGAGTGTTACTGGCCTTCTCATATTTTTTGTTCTGCTCTTCTTCACTTTTTATTACCTTGTCCCTATATGTCACTTCCCCCCCCTTTACTAGGGGATCTTTTACTTTACCTTTGTCATTGTAGCACTAGCCCAGGATAGTATACATTGTATTCTACCCTTCACTTCTTAAACCCTAAACCCTAAACGTAATTTTCAGTGGAACGTTTGTGCCTGTGCCTTGTGCCTGGGCGTCAATCTAGTACCTGGATCTTGCCGATCTAATCTGTTCCTGATCTAAGGGGCTGATCTGACTCGGGGAATAGGCACAGGGGCAGGGTCCCTGAGATCAATATCTCAGGGCCAGGTACGTTGTCACGGAATTATTATTGGAATTCCTTACCCCATGTGATAGCGGACTTGGAGTGGGTTATCCTATAGCCGGTTAGTACTCTTAACATCACTGTCTCTAAGTAATGGGATATTCGAGCGACTTACATTGCTGTGATGCGTACTGTGCAGGTAGGGGTCAGTCCCGAGTAGATTGGCGATTGATCCCCAGCGTAAGTTCCTGCATGTGACCTAACCCCAACAGATTTGCGCCCCAGCCCCAGTGGCGGGGTTTTAAGTATGATTTCACTCTGAGTTTCAAAGAGGGCCTGATGAGCATTTAAGCGAAAGGGCCAGCGTTGAGTATCCCTCACCGCTCTTGCCCTCAGCTCAGGTGCTCACTCACAACCTCGCTTCGCTCGGTTGTTCGTTCGCACCACCCTAAACCCTTGCTTGTCCCTGTGGCACATACATGGGGGAGGGGTGGCGTGCACCCATTGCTGAGTGGCATCCCATTTGTGCGTTGCCCTTGTGCGAACCTGAGGGGTGGGGGGGCCATCTCCCAGGGTTTGGGTGCGCTCCCCTGGTTCACTTGCTGTGATGACTCACTGTCACTCGACAGGAAGACACGACAGAGGTCAGAAGACCGGGGGCGAAAAGGGCACGGAGAGCGAAGGAAGTGGGCAGGTGGTTGACTGGCCGGCTCGAACAGAACTTGCGAACAGCAAGGGATGAAAGGCGCACGAAGAGTGGGGCTTTCCGAGACAGAGGAGGCGGTCAGGAGGGGATGTCACAAGTGGACAGTCTGAGGGACTGTCCGTTGTATTGCGCTAGCTTATATACTAACAGGGATGGTCTGTGCGTAAGTTAAGGGCAGGCTTAGGGCCGCCTGACGAGTACTGCGGAATACTGCGGAATGGAACATTCGAGTAACATCTAATAATAGTAGCCAATCAGAAACAACATGGGGAGTGGTACGATTCTCATTGACCAATCAGAATAATCCATGAAAGTGGTACGACTGCGCCGCAGTCGATTGCGCCATAGTGACGACTGCGCTCCGCAGTCCAATCAGATAAATCCTAGGAATGGTATGAATGATAGATAAAACATAAGCAAGTCACGTGATACGTCACGTGACCATCGGAGTACGAAATTCAAACTCCGATCTCGGATTTCCCCTTTAGGAAGGTGATGATTACATAAGACCGGGCCGGCGCGGACCGGTCTTAGACGCTGGAGTCATGACCCGAGTTTATAGGTTCATGACACTTGCCCTGTGGCACATACATGGGGGAGGGGGCGCCGCTTCTGTGTCTCCATGGCCTCCCATTTGCCAGCCCCCCATTCATGTGCCCCTGAGCCCAGACAGGGGTGGGGCGCAAAAGGGTGGAGGGGGGGGGGGGCTCGTCTGCATGTCGCCCCTGCATGCAGACCAGGGGAGGGGGGTGCTGCGCTGCTTCTAGGATTGCACACATGGCCCACCGCTTATGTGTTGCCAGAGGAGAGGGGAGCCCCTTCCCATTCTCGCAATCCCCTCCCAGTCACCCCCCCTTTTCTGTGCCACCCCACTCTGTGAATGTGGCGGACAGGGAAGGGGGGGGGGTATGTGGGGAAGCCAGGGGGAGGGGGGTGCGCATGAGGCGCAGGCTGTGTGGCAGTGGGGGAGGGGGGTTCTCGCAGGGGGGCGCGAACAGTGTGCAGGGAAACGTGTGCCCCCCTGTTGCACATGGCCAACAAGGCATGTGCAAGGGGGGGGGAGGGAGGAGGCTGGAAGAACGGGGCGCCAAGGAGGAGGCTGGGGGAGGGGGCACAAGAGGAGGTCAGGGGAGGGGTGGCAAGGAGGAGGCCGGGGTAAGGGCACATCAACAGGAGGGAGGCACACACAAGGCAGGGACACATGGCAACAAGGGGGCATGGCATACGAACCCCATTTGTGGCCCCACGTTTGTGAGCCCTGCTTGCACGCAAAGGGGAGGGGGTGGGGTGTGGGAATGGAGGGAGTGGAAATGGGAGGGGGGAGGGGGTGTGAACAGGGGTGTGGGAATTCCCATGCATCAACACGATACACAGTTGCACATTGTTTACATGCTATTTTGCTTTATTTTGTCATATTTAACTTCCTTTGTATTTACATTGTAGAAATAAAAAATAGAAGACCAAAAAAAAGAAATTGGAGTTTGAATTTGAGGGCTGAAAATCAGTCAGAGCGGACCAGACTGTGGGTTCTTTGCAAAAAGTCAAAGACTGATGGACCTGGACTGGTGGGCTATAGTATTAGCATGCTCGACCACCTCCAAACGTGCTTTTCATCCCCTCTGCAGAAAGAGGTCGCATGCCGCAACCACCCCTACTTCTTTCTAATGTATATCAATAACTTACCATAACTGACATTAGAGCCTCTGAGATTACCACTGTGTCAATGGAGGATCACATAGCCCTTCTCACCACGAATTGGTGGTCTGTTGAGAAATTTCTGCAACACAGTAAGTGATCTCGAATTCCTGCAAATTTGCTCACCTATACGGCTCAGGTGTGCAATGTCAGGAAGGTGCATTCACACAAACCAAGGCAGAACAAGTTGAAATTGCCCTCTGTGGATACCAAGAAGTGAGTAACTTAGTCTACAGTTCTCGAAATTTATCCTAGTCATTACCCACAGACTCAACGACTAGACGACAAACAAATGGAAGATTTGTTATATGGAGAGAATAAACTGCCTGGGTTCTGGGCCCAGATTAGTACATCCACTCATTGTCACATACGCCTTGAAAGCTTACAGGGCTACCAGCACACGCTGTCCCTGAAAGGCATGTTCGCTCCATGTACAACCACGTACAATGGGCCAGACACCCACTTGGGAAGAAAGGATCGTGGACCAACAGAGATGACACACAGATGAAGGTGTAAGACACTCGTGCCTGCATGGACATGGGACTACATCACTGACAGCCCCTAGATATATTGACAAACACAGAATTGATTGGACGAAGATCAGCGATGTGATGGCACGCCCACAGGGGGAGTGTTGCGATAGGTACTACAAGTACCTCATATACCAGGGTACAAAAAATCAAGGTTCATATGCTGTTACTGCATTACTTGGATTGGTACATAGTCTATGCAGGTCACTTGTTGTTAGATGAAGAGGCTCGTCTTGTTCAAATCATCCAAGACCTTAACCTTGAAGGGAAGACAAACAAGATGGTGAAGAGCTTCTGGAAAGAAGTCGCCCAACACATGGATAACACACACTTGGCTAAGCAATGCCAAGACAAGTGGTAAGTCTCTCTTGAATGGTGAAAGATATTTGCTAAAAATGATCCACTCAGGACTGATAGCTTGAGCCAAAAGCTACAGAATGGAGGTAAGGCTCTCCACTGGGGTTCTGAAGATACATTTATTCTTGTCCAAAAGTACATACAATGTGAAATTGGTATCATTTGAGCTTAATCATCCTCACAGGGTAGCCTCATTAAATGTTGACTCTGAGGACACCATTGATTGGAGTTCACTGCCCGATAAGGGGTGGCAACACTGGAGCAAACATAAGCTTTAGCAGAAATGGAGTGGGCTCAGAGCCATGGTTCATACACCTGGGATGACACATCACGGTAAGTGTGCCACAGCATACTGCAAAACTCAGTGGCAGAGACTAATATATATCAAGATGTTGTCCTGTGTCTGATGGAATGCCACTCCATGTGGCCCCACTCCACACCTGTAGCCTCCTCTTACAGCTAGATCCACCCCAATAGACCCCATGGGTTTGAATAGGATGCAGCAGACCACCAGTGTCAAGGTCTCAGCAGGGACCTTGGGTGCGACTTGCACAAATAAGAACAGAGGTATGAGGGTTCTGTGTGTGACAATTGTTACAGTACAAAAGTCAAGACTTTGGTGGTGGGACCCTAATTAAAGGGGTTCCCCTAGTATGGTGATGAGAAGAAGAGAGGGGCACACAGGATAAGACAGTGAGGACGATGGTATTGCTGATGAAAAGACGAAGACAGAACTAAAGTACTACTAAGTCTATGGGGGGTTTATATAGATGGGTGAGTGACCCACACCTAACTCCTAAAACCTGACCCACTAGTAACTCCTAGGGTCTGACCCACTACAAAGTCCTAAGCAATCACATGTAAGTAGGCAATCACATGTAAGTAGGGTTGTGTCAGTAGTTGAATACCAAGTCCATATAGTAAAAGTAAAAGGAAAAAGAAAAATGTTCATGGGATCATGACATGATGAGCATTTAAGCAAAAGGGCCGGAGTCAGGTATCCCCCATCTCCCTTGCCTCTTTTCACTAGGTGTCATTTGCAGCCTCGCTTCACTTGGCTGCTCATTTCACCCACCCTAAACCCACAACTGGGTTTACAACAGAGAGGTTTTAGTGGGTAGGAGAGCATGACGTGCCCCT
The DNA here is from genome assembly GCA_025769895.1 of Lactarius psammicola. Lineage (NCBI taxonomy): Eukaryota > Fungi > Basidiomycota > Agaricomycetes > Russulales > Russulaceae > Lactarius > Lactarius psammicola. Next base: position 22,182 of record WTXK01000531.1, on the reverse strand, counting down.
TAAAGGCCACATGCCCAGAGCCCCACACTATCCCCCCTGGGATATGCGTAACTTGCATTTTCTTCCTCTCCCCCTGGTTCCCATTCAGCCTGGCCTCAGCGTGCTAGATAGAGCTGAATCCCATTTTCTCCTGCTATCTAGCTAGTATTACTGTAATTTAGTTTTAGCTAATTTCTGATAATATAGCGCTTTTCAAAAAAAAAAAAAAAAAAAAAAAAAAAAAAAAAAAAAAGAAGTCACCCAGTAATGTGCCAGTTTTTCATTTTGGTTGGAGCTTCAAGAAAAGTTCTCACAGCCATGGGAAGGTATGCGGAATTACAAAGACTGTTGCGGCCAATGTGTTTACCATTTTGGGTTACAAGAGACTGCAGAATTAGGCCAACTCACATCAAATAAGTCCATCTTCAGCTTTTGCCATCACTCATTGATTTGTCTCACCACACCCACTCTAAGCTTTAGAAGTCCATCTGTGTATGTGGAATGACAGGGATCAATCACAGTAATATGAAAACCGCTGTAGTACATGCTCCATATATCTCATTACAGTCCCACAGCCCACTTGACCACAGACGTGACCAGACCCACTGCTATTGGGCCAAACAGACCCGGGCCACTACTCAGGCCTTGACTCGGGCTACACCTTGGGCACTGGAGTGGCGCCGCTTCCATTGTACCTCCGCACTGTAAAGGTTCAATCAGCTGTTTCGGTTTTGGGGGAATCGAAGTGGTTTACAGACGGTACCAAATTCATCTACATGTCCATTCATGCAGCCATAGAAGCATGCTCTTCCAGTGTAGAAGCGTGCTCTCCCATTGTCTTCCTTTTCTTTCAGGTATGGGGGCTCATATTCTCTCTCTGTGAGGTATGTCACCAGTGCGTTGTACTTATTCACAAATTTGCCTCCCAATTTACAACAGTTTTGCATAAACCATGCTCTCTCAGAACTGAGCTCAGTTGTATTGGTAACCAGGAGGTTGTGAAGGTATGTCATCTCAAGTCTTTTCATCTCGAGACCAGCGGCGGTTGCCTCTAGCTGTGCCTTGGTTCTTAATTCGTTTTGGCGATCACTGTCGAGGAGTCCTTGTCGGGATAGAAGTGTGCGTTCTGCCAGAATTTCGAAGCTAGACAGCTCCAGCTTTCCTCGGAGGATATACGCCCCAGCCTGAGCTGCCAAATGAGACGCTGATGATTTCTCCGCAATCTTCTCTGCGTCACGAATGCAGGACTTGTAGATGAACGACATGAAGGACCGCCATAAACGTTCATGGCGGAGAACAATTTCATCACTGGAGGACACATTAAGACCTTTGATACGGCTCTGCGCGATTTCCGCCAACATGTACCGCAATTCGAGAGACAGGAAGAAGGCTTCGACTTGAAATCGGGTATCGGTCTTGTGCGGGGGCTGGCCAATCTTCTTGTTCGCTTCCGCCATCGCTACGGGCTCAGGTGTGTCAGAAGCCCGTTGTGGATCGCTAGCTATCGCAGAAAGTTCAAGACGGTAGAGTGTGGCGAGTGCCGTGCCATACGCCTGCACATGAGGTCCACGGGTTCGTGTTACATCGACAACCCTCTTGTATAGATCGAGGAGGTCTTGGACGACCGTGTTCCATGCTCTCCCCTCCTCTCCGGAAAACCCATGGACGCTTGTCATGCTTGCCTGAGAGATTTCCTCATGGGAAAGCGGCTCAGACTCCGGGCCAAATCGAGTCCTGCGATGTGCAGAGAGGACGTCGAAGTCACCCGCAACCTCAGATGGCGGATTGAAGGTGATTGACCTTGCTTCGCCCTTCGCACTGTCGAGTCTTCCCGAAAATTCTTTGACTTCTAAGCCGACTTTCTCTAGGGTGGACGACATTGTACTCGCCACATTCTGTTCCAAGATATCTAGGTTTGCTTTCTTTGTAACACGGCCATATCGAAGGGCAGTGATGGGTCCACGGCAGGTGGGGCAATAAGGAGGTGTTTGGAAGTTCGCCAGTGGTGCCTTCATGGCCATGAAAGTGCCCATGGCGTCCGACTCATAGTAGTCCGACATGTTACAATGGCCGTCCAGCGTTTCAACAGTGAAAATATGTCCGCATTCCAACTTGATCAGGCACTCCAAAATATCATCCGAGCTAAGATCAATCTCGTCCAAACGCCTCTGCATGATGAAATCTATGATGTCGGCTTTGCGCTCGTCTGGGAGGCATACAATGCATGTCTGCTGTTCGCAAGGTTCTCCACAAACTATAAAACACGGTATAAGTCCTAGCCCAGGTACAAATAGTAAGCAAGGAAATACATACTGGACGGACACCCATGACCACACTTTAGTTGTCTTTCGCAAACCTCATCGCAGGGCAAGCGAGAACATATCTGTCAACCACAAGTTAGTCTCAAGTGAGGAAATCCCAATCCTTCTATGAGAGCTTACCGAACCGCATACCACCGGACATGAATGGTGGGGACAGCACCATTCACATGGCTCCATACACGGCGGGCAAGGCTCCCAGCATTCCTTTTGGCATTTCTGGTGACCACACCGCTGCCTGCACGATTGGGAACATTTCGGATTGCACGAGTGATCCGAGGAATAAGCGAGGCCACACAAGTGTTGGCACTTGAGCGTTCGTTCGCAGGCATGACTCTTGTGATGTGTGCGAACAGGAGGAAGGGAGCGCACACCAGGGGCTGCACTATCACGCATAACCTTCTGACACTCGTGGCATCGAGATTTACACGTCCAGCCGCAGCATGTGGTGTGACCTCCGCAAACTTCCTTGCATTCGAAGTTAGTGGGGTCTCCGCTACAAGCCATGGTGCCACTGTGTTCGCAGCCTGGTAGACGCTTCGACACTCGGGCGACGCATTTGACCGTCTCTAAATTCTCGAGTTTATGACTAGGGTGTACGTCAAATGGGACCTAGAAGGGCAAATTCGGAGGGCAGTTACCAAGGAATGGATTTCACAATGTGTCCACATGGAAGCTTAACGCTGTACATGGGGAACATGCAGTCCCCACAATCATCAGAGCATAGCAACGGGCACGGATGGGCCCTAGGACAAGTAACCCTGACACAAAGCTGATTGCATTTCGCCCTATTGTGATTGTCTTGGTCGGTGTGACTCTGAAACGCTTTTATTAGTGTATACATAACGTGAATGGGAAATAACATACCACTGAGCAACATACGTGTCCACACGACAGACGGTATTCGCAAGGTCGGAGGCAGCCACCTTCTGGAGTATGCATAGGGCCTCCGCCTCCACGCCCACGGCGGCCGCCAAAACTATTTGATGACATTTGAATGAGTAAACGTGTTCAGAACAAAATGTGAGGTGCGGTCGAGGAGTCAAGCAACAAACCGGGCGCCTGTGTGGCGAGCCCAGCCCTTGCGCAGCGCTGAGAACCTTACTGTCCGTCCCTAGCCAATGTAAACGCGCTCAGCCTGTTGCGTGAAGATGACACTCGATCACCACTTTACTGATGTCCTTTCTTCCCAAAAAAAATTACTGCATGTATTAGGATATGTATATGGTATCAAACAAAAAGGAGTGGGTCGATGGAGATATACGTCTACGGTGGAGTCAAAAAAGTGGAGCGGCCGTGATTTGCACACGTCTACACCCCGATCCGAAGATCCCATAGATCTTATTCGTCTCACAGATTTCTGCACGGTGTTATAATGCATAACAAATACTACACATAGCCAGTTTGAAGTCATGAGGCCCTTGCGATTGAGTTGCTGAACGAGATCTTTCATTGACTCGGAGGTTTTTGACAGGAGTAACTTATGACGAGATTCAAGACCCCGCCACTGGTCAGCGAATGCGCAAAATGCCGAGGCAGTCATGATGTTGACAAAAACGTCGCAGGGGTAAGCCCATGGGCAAAACCTCCCGAATTTTGTGACATTCAATACCACATCTTGTCGCATGCGGGACCAGCCAAAAAAAGGGCACAATCATTCCGCAGAATGTATCTAAGGGAAAAGATAAGGCGGGGAGTCACACCCAAGCTTTATGCCATTGTTATATATTGCAAGGCCCTAGCGCCCCTTGGTCTCACCTACACTGATGCGTTCCGGACGCACCTGGTGCAGGGTGTCCTCTGTGGTCGAGACACTCTGAGTAGAGATCAATCAACCAAAATTTATAATTTGGAGACGATCTTGTGGAGGCCTTCCAACGTCAGCCCATGGTGAGGCTATGAGTCTATCGGTCCACACTCTTCACGGCACAAGCTCAGCTTAGAACATGCTCAAAATAATCATATAGTAATTACGACCCCGCCGCCGCCTACTATTTACAAGCACGCGCGAGCACGAGTGCGTACAGCGCTCACGGACATGCTCTAGAACTTAAAGTCCCGCCCGGTCTTATCCTTCTTCCCGCGCTCGCGCTCAGCCTCCATCTTCTGCCGCTTCTTCGCCATCTCCTTCGCAACCATTTCCGTAAAGTCCTCGCGCCCGGGACCTTGCCCAGGCACTCCCGCACTCCCGCGCGATTGCGCGTCGTACCGCCTACGCAGCTCTTCTTCCGAAAGGCCCTCGAGCTCGCTCACGTCCAGCGAAACATCCACGCCGCCCGCCTTGCGCTGCACATACACCGCAGGGGAGGAGTGACGAGTGCGTTGGGTTAGGTGATGACGTCAGTGAATGGGCGACGGGGAATGGTGGCAACGTACCTTGGTCCCACGCTCCTCCTTGAGCACTGGCACGGACGCACCAGACACGCCGCTGATGTCGTACCCGCGCTCGGAACCCATGAGCCCGCGCACGCTCGTTTGCTTCTCTGGAAGCACGGAGTAGAGCTGCCGGCTGCCACTTTCGTCTCGTACCGGAGCCGTCGTTGTCTTGCGCAGCTCAAGGAAGTCTGGTGTTTCAAGGCCCGCGGCGACCGTCGACACGACGGAGGCCATGCCCGAGGGCGTTGCAAGGCCGGATGGTGTCTGCAAACCATCGGTGGGTGCGGTTTCCGCAGCTTCTTCCTCCTCCTCTTCCTCTTCCTCATCAGATTCTTCCTCTTCCTCGTCTAGGGTCATAGTCAGATTTCGATCAGGTACGAGAACTAGGTGGGTCTGCGTACCTTCTTCAGGCTCGAGCTCTCCCCACAAGTTCTTATCTACCGGCTCTCCCACCTGTGGATTCGTCAATATGAAGCGCAAGTTATATTAGGATAGACATACTGCCGTGTCGTTTGTCTTTGGTAAGACACCAAATACGTCACCATACAATGGACGATTGTATTCGTCCAATGGTGGTTTTCCCCACCCACCGGGATGGAAACCCCATTGCGCGCTGTGGCAGGCTATCGCATGAGTCATACACTTTTAGAGGTTACAATTTTCACGCACCCTTCCGGGATAGGCGCGTTCAGTCCAGGGATCCGAAGTGTAGGATAGCTTGGGGGTGGACCAAAGCGCTGCATACTAATGAGCCATGGGGGTGGCGCAAGTGGAGGGATAGACAGGGCCTCAACGAGCTCCGGTGAAAGATCCCCGGGCCGTTTTTCTTTGAGTGAGGTCTCAAACTCTTTACCCTCGTAATACATCTCGCCAAAGCCCGTCAAGGGCGGCTTGGTCTGGAACTTGAAGAACGCGTCGTGCAGTTTCTGATAGTCAATGTCGATTTTGCCCATCTTGGGCTGCACGCGCTCACGGGTCTTAGCCTTTAGCGACATGTTCGCCTCTTTTTCTTTGATGGCATCGCGCTGAGTCGCAATGCCCGTGTCGGCGATGTAAGATGGGAGTTGGAAGGGTGGTTTTTCGATACCGCGCTTGCCCTGTAGATAATCACGTTTGGCACTCCAGTGGGCTGGAATGGGGATGGTGTTGCGATAACACTTGAGGTGGAGAAGGAGTCGCGGATCTGCGGCTGAGACGTCTGTCCATTCGACGACTTCGGGCTTGGACACGAGCTGCTTGAGTTCTGCAACAGTAAGCCGGTTGAGCTTACGTTGCTTCTTCTTCGAGAGGGGCTTCTTTTCTCCCTCGTCTTCAGAGTCTGTCTCGCCAGCGATTTCATCGTCCGAGTAAATGACCTCGCCTTTGGACGGGTCCTCGGATTTCACCTGTGCGACAGATAAGACGACCAAAGAAAAATAAATAGATTGTCTACGCACTGGTGTGTCTTCGGTGTCGAACTGAAAGCGGGAAAATACTTCGGAGAAGGCCTCGAGGGCAGCTCCTTTAAGATCCAACTGCTCGGACACGTACTCAACGCTCTCAGACTCTTGTTGGTGATCCTCTTCCGTCTTGATCACCACTTCTGGTTTCGTATGCCCATTACTCTCCTTGAGACCGCGTCAGTATTAGGCCAGTCGTGTATGTTGAGAGACGAGCCACACACCCGCTCAGCAGCCTTTTTCTGTTTGGCTTTTTGACGTCTGAGTTGGTTCTTTGACTTTACTTTCTTCGAAGCCGCCGATGCGCCGTTGATGCCGTTGAGTGTCGGAATACTTTGAACAGCGACAGACATGATTTGTGGTAGGCGGATGGTGGCGGGGAGGGGTAAGCGGGGGCAACGGGTGACTGACCCGTGCACGCGTCCTAATATGTCAAGCCTTGCCACGACCGTCGAGGGTGATGTTAGGCACGCTCTTCGTCTATATTTTCTCTAGGTATTGTCTCTAACAATATTACACATTGCAGTAATTGGTCTAACGGGAGGTATTGCAACTGGAAAGTCGACAGTTTCTGCTCAACTAGTCGCACGTGGCATCCCAGTTATTGATGCAGACGTCCTCGCTCGGGAGGTCGTCCGTCCTGGCACGCGCGCTCTCAAGAAAATCGTCTCAACATTTGGAACCGAGATTTTGCAAGAGGATGGTACCCTCGATCGCGCGAAACTTGGAGAAATCGTATTTCGAGACGAAGAGCGGCGGCGGAAGCTCAATGCGATAGTGCACCCCGCCGTCCGCTGGGGAATGGCCATGGGCATTCTCAAGTGTTGGTTGCGTGGGGAGAGGGTGTGCATTCTGGACGTTCCGTTGCTTATAGAGTCAAAGATACACCGGTGGGTTGGGAAGGTCGTTGTGGTCTACTGGTGCGTCCGTTTCTAACAACTTATTTATACCTGCTGATCGTCGACTAGCTCAGCGGAAATACAACTTCAGCGACTCATGCACCGCGACAAGTCCACTCGCGAAGCCGCACGAGCTCGGCTACAAGCCCAACTCCCGATCACGGAGAAACTGGAGTATGCTGACATTGTACTAGAGAACTCAGGGACTCAGGCAGAGCTCGAGGTTCAAGTAGATGCATTTGCACGACGATTATACCTTGATGCAGGGTGGTCATGGCGGTTGAAATGGTTGATACCGCCGTATGGACTGTTTTCTGCGGTGTCGACACTGCTTTGGAGGCGTGTGAAGTAAATACGAGTAACGTGTAGCGCCGCCCGCAATAGATAGATAACGTGTACCCGCAACAGCTCGGCGTCACTGCCTTGCACGGTTTCCCTTCCCTTTGACTACCATCTTCCTCACAATGACATCTCCATCAGAAAGCCACGCCCTAACAAGAGCTTACAGGGGCTCTCCTGTCTTGAGCAAGACCACTCGCCAGATGGTCCCCCCTTTCGTGCAAAAATTATACGAGTTCGTCTCACTCTTTCTTGTCAGACAAGATTCACGTATTATCTCCTCTTAGGTTGGTAAACGCCCCGAGTACGGATGAACTTATACGATGGTCAGATACCGGCGACTCTTTTTTCGGTGTGTCTCACTTCCACTTCGCCGTCCCAGGCCTCACTCCTACCGTTTTAGTCTTTGAGCATGAGCGCTTTGCAAACGACGTCCTCCCAAGATTTTTCAAGCATCGAAATTTCTCTTCTTTTGTTCGTCAGCTGAACATGTACGGATTCCACAAGATACCTCACCTCCAACAAGGTGTCTTGAAGAGCGACACCGAAACTGAATTTTGGAACTTTGAGCACCCTAATTTCCATCGCGGGCAACCCGATCTGCTCTGTCTCGTCACTCGGAAAAACAGCAAAGGCGGCAGCCAACAGAACGCCGAACTTGCGGACGGTGATGTACCCATCCCTGGCCAGGGCACTCAACTCTTGGACGTCAACTCCATCGTCAGTGGGATCACCGCCATCAAGCGCCATCAACAGGCAATCTCCGCTGACCTCAACGAGCTCAAGGCCTCCAATCAGCATCTCTGGCAGGAAGCGTTGACTGCCCGCGAGAGATACAAGAGCCAGCAGGATACTATCAATCGTATCCTCAAGTTCTTGGCCAGCGTCTTTGGCCGTGCGACTGACCGTGACGGAAAGGACGTTGACAGCCATCGCGCATCGACGCCACTTGTCCGCCGTAACCAGCGCTTGCTTATCGGCAACGGCTTAGAGAACACCAAACACAAGGGTGTAGAGGTCGTTGAAGTGGAGGACGATGACAACAGGAGCATCGCAGAGTCTACACGCACAGACGAGACAGAGCCACCACGTAAGTCGCATCTGGTATTTCGTTTACACCAACGCTCACTCGTTTCCAGTTTCTTTTGCTCACATTGATGCTGCTTCTGTTAAATCCCCTAGTACTGCATTGGGATCACCGCCATTTGGACCATCGACACCGTCCGCAACGCCGGGACCATACTTCCCCGAGCAGAATTCGGGTTTACTCACGACCCCCCTCTTCTGCTTGGGCGAATACTTCCCCAGGCCCCGATCTCCCAGCGCCAGCGCCAGTCTCCGCCTCTGCCACCAACAACTCCGCTCTCGAATTACATCGCACAGCATCCCCAAATCAAGATCAAATCATGCAAGCCGCCTTCCAACAGTTGATGCAATCTCCAGGGCAAGTACAGCGCCTCATGCAGCTCCTCTCCTCGGGTTTCTACAAACGGATCGACTTCTCCTCTAACCGCCCCGACGCAATCGGGCACGTGGACGCCTCCTATGTCAGTGGACCTCCCACAGCTCTCCCAGCTCGCGCTCTATGATGGTGGCGGCAGCGGCAGCATCGGCGCACTGACCTTCGACGACAAAGACGCCATCGGCCCAAGACCGTCGCAGCTCACCGAAGAGGAGGCGCGCCTCGCGCGTTCGTACCACGACGCGGGTGAGATCGACGCAGACGTGAACGCATTGCAGGCAAACATCAACGCGCTCATCGAGAATATGGGCTTCGACTCTGCGCCACTCCCCGCCACGCACCCCCACCCGCACTCACATCCGCCACTTTCCTCGGCCGGAACGGAGGAGACGCCGTCCGCGTCAGCGGGCGCAGACTTTGACTTTGACGCGTTCCTGACCGCCTTTGCGAGTGAGCAGGACGGCGTCGCAGTGCCATTGCCATTGCCAGCGTCAAGGTCGGTTTCGGGTGCAGGTATGGGGACTACGAATGAGGTGGGCATCGCCAAAGTACCTGCGGAGGACCAGCCCGTCGCTGCCGTCGCGGGACGTAAGCGCACGTCAGACGTCGCGGAGCTCGCACTTCCTTTGCTTGCACCACCATCAGCCCCGCCGACGCCGACGCCCTCGCCCTCGCGTGTCGGGGCGACCCCCGAGTTAGACGCCACTTTCTGCTGACCCGCCGCGTGTGAAGCGGAACAAAAAGTAGCCACGCGGCCCTTCTCAATCTCAAGTATCCATTCCACTATTCCTAGTTCCCCCGTTCCCATTCGCCCTGCGCCCGAATATTTTAGCTGTTTTCTCTCGAAGAAGGTCGTTCGTTATCTTCTGTTGGCGTTGGGTCGTATATGCTTCATCCGTTCGAAGTACTTACCCTCTGGCGGATTGACGGACCGGGTTTTATTGACATCGAAATCGACGTCTCGCTACATGACGTCTCAAAACCCCAGACAGACCAGGAGCACGTTGCGCCTCATAGGCATCATCTACCGCACATCATCCTTTCCTGACATCATCGACGCATCATCGACATCAACATCTGCGTGTGTACTCGTTCATGCAATTCCGTGTATTGTTAAAGAAAGAAAGAACCTCGTGAGTACAGACGGGTTCTTTTTCTTTTTTTTCTTGTAGACCACTGCCTAGTAAGCATCCTCAGCTCTTACTGTAATGTATGTACTGTAAACATCTCGTACATTTTTCTGTGCTGTGTTCCTGCTCTGACATTACCATAACCATGACGGAAGACTTTCACATGCGTTAACAACGTTCAACTTTCGTCATATAGTAATGCATTATTGCGCCTCCCTACCACCACTGCGAAAGCAAAGAGCTGGTATCATCAGGGTGTAACCTAAGTAGATAAAGCCAATTAAATAAATAAAAAACGACAACACGAAATATGCAAGTGAAACACGAAAGAGTGGTGGTGATGGAGGGAGGCTGTGAGTGCGAGGGCCATACATCCAATTCATAAAGTGCAGGAAAGCAGACGTAAGAGCTATGACGGGGGAAAAAGCACAAATGAGAATAACAACCAGCCGACTGGAAGGAAATGGAGAGAAAGATCAAAGATAAGTTAGTAGCCAATCAACGAATGTGGGACTTTAAAACAACGGCAAAAGGTAAAAATACGAGAGGGGGGAAGGGTCAATGCTCTAGTGGGACCTTGGGCGGGAGTGGAGGAGGCGACGATGCCAGGGATGACGCCATCGCAAATCCGTTCGTGCCCGAACTGTCGCGGACCGCAATCGAATCCCAGCCGATCGTAAATGGCGACGACGGGGGCAACGGCCCAAGTGCGTCATCACCAAGACTGATCGCACGGGGGCTAGTAGACATCTGTCTTGCCAATGATGTTGGTGCGGTTGCGTTGGCGGTCGCAATCCCGGCTCCGGTAGCAGACCGAGTCAGTCCGGCGTGGGCGTTGCCATTTCCGTTTGCGCTTACCGACGACGACTTACCATTCGCCAACTCATCTTGAAGTCGCGCGTCCTCCTCGGCCGTCTCTTGGATGTACGAAGCGGGTGGGCGGGGCATTAGCGGCGGCGGTGTATGAGGCGGCGTCTGTGTCTGTGTCGTCGGCGAGGCGAATACCCTCCCTGGGGATGACGGAGAACGATGGACTTTTGGTGGAGGAGACGGCGGAGGTAACGACTTCGTCTCTTCCTCCTCGTACTTTGCCTTGAGCATCGCCTTCTCCTCCGCGGCGCTCATAACGCGCGGCGAACCCGGTTTCCCGGGGCTCGAAGGCGGCACTGGTTGAGAACGCGAGCGTAGGTGTGGCGGGAGCCCAGGTTGCGTGGGTGGCGGTGGTTGCCATGGAGGGGGTTGTCCGCCATCTACCATCAACTCCGGATCCAAGCCATTGACATCTGGACGCGTTCCTGTTGCGGTGTAGTAATCCGCAGGTGGACTGACAGGAGGACTCGCTGACGGAGGTGGCGACGCCGGTTGCTGTTGCTGCTGCTGAGCAGCTGCTCGTTCGCGCGCCTCAAAGGCGACGCGGTACCGTTCTTTCTCCGACATGCCTTCTGTTTGCGAAAACTCCGCGCTAGGTACCCATGGGGGTGGGAGTTCGTCCGGCGCCGAACCGTAGGAATAGTCTATGTCACCCGGGTATGACCCAGCCGATGCGTCATGCAGCAGGCTCGTTGACCCAGTGGACATGACACCGTCAGAGGGCCCAAAGTTGGCCTCGTGATGCCGTTGGACTGCGCTGGTTGCGTCATGATAACGTCTTAGCATCTCCTTTTCTTCTGCAGCTGTTGGAGGACGCGAAGACTGTGGGGCGTGTGATGCCGGGGGTTGCATAGGCGAGGGTGTGGTGATAGGAGCGCCCCAGCTGGATTTGTTGACGGTGGCCATCGCATGAGAGTATAGTGCAGCTCCAGCTGAAATAACAGGCGGACGCCCTGAGCCACTTTGCTGGAAGCTGCGTGACGAGTCGCGTGAGGCACCACGACCGTGCGAAGCTCGGCCATCATTCAAGTCTTGTGCGTACCCTTGCATAATGCGAGCGTTGTTTTGTGCTTGCGTGAATAAGCGGATCTTCTCTTCTTCGGCGGTGGCCCATCGCGTTGTGTCGACCTGCGGCGGAGCCGAACGGGTAGATGACTGTGGACTGCCTTGGCTAGGGTATTCGTTCGCTGACTGTATCCCAATCTGTTAGATGGATCATCCAGGAATCGAGTAGGATAGCAGACAGACCCGAACACTTTCGGAGCGATCCAACCCACCCTGCACGCGCTCAACCTTCGCCTTTGCTTCTTGATATAGCCTGGCCTTCTCCTCTTCCGCAGTTAGCCACTGGTTCTGTCTTGGGGGCTGTGTTGGAGGCGTCGACGTAGAACCTGGTGCATTGGTGTGTGAACCGTCATCTGGGAATTCGTTATCCGTCATGTTGGTGATAGTGAAGCGGTTCGATTGTGGTACAGCGCTACCCGTACGAGAGCGTCGCCGGGGTGGAGGAGAACTACTGGCTTCGGCTTGTGGTTGAGGCTGCCGCTCATCGCCCTCCGAACTTGGTCGTGCAACAAATCCCATCTCGTCCGAAACGACGGGAGCACCTACACCATTTGGCACCGTGTTGGTTAGGCGCGAATCCTTTACGTTGCCTTGCACGGCGGCGAATGGGTGGGCCGTGCCGGTGACAGTTGCAGGCTGGCCAATTGTTGGTGCTACACGCGGACGCGGGTTTACGGGCGTTACTGTATTCACGGACAGGACGGGTTGTTGCAGACTCAAACTCGGCGCGATGCCAATGCGACTAGAGGAACGTATGTAATGAGACTATAGCAACGAAAGGAACAAAGACAATGTTACGTACCGGACCGCTTCGGTCGAAACATATCTAGGCGCTCGATTCGTGAGCGCGGAATAGACATGGAGGACCGCGTTAGCTCACCTCGGCCAGTTTGACACTATCACCGGAAGCTCCATGATCAGGGGTTTACCGGTGCCCATCAACGCTTTGACAATGAGCACATAAGTAATATCAATGTGGCGTGCGGATGTGAGTGTCGTAGTGGTGTGAGTCTGTGGGACCATGACCGCGAGCTCGGAGCGATGAACTTGACCACCGTGCATGGTCACATTGACAGGAACTTTCTGTTCACCGACGATGTTGATCTTGACCTGCGGTGAACTATTTTTGCCAGTGACATGGGGACCGGCGCGGAAAATAGTCGTTTCTTTGAGTGTAAACTCGAACCCACGCAATATGGTAGTATGCATGCTGTCAGAACGGATCGTCGCATGTACGGCGACACGATCGCCCGGTCCGTAACAATTCTGTGATCGGTCGACAGTCAGCACTACCGCGTCCTGGGTGAGGTTGCGCGATTCGTGTTGCTGGAAGACGGGCCAAGTGGAATGAAGTTCGTGCTTGTCGATGGTGATGGGTGTTGAGGAAGACAAGATAATCGACTTGTTGCGACGGAAGAAGCCACTTTTAGAGAGATCGGAGCAGGGGGATAAATGCGCGTTATTGACACAAAAGGGAACACGTACGCCTTGCCTTGAACGCACACCTGGCCCACGAGCTCATACTTGATGCCAGCTTGACAGACCGGGAAATCAGGCGGAGCGCCCAAGGAGCGCGTGATGAGACGTACCGCCACTTTCGAGTGCGAGAGTCGGGGGAATTGACTCGGGTATTCGAATGTAAAATGGTATATCTTGCTACACTCGACATGAAGAAAGAGGGAGAAAAAAAGGGAAGGGGGGGACTTACGCTATGTAGCATGCTATACTCCTCGCTCGACTGCCAGAGATTGATGGGACTCTGCCCGACAAAATCGTAGAACGAGTTTTGTGCACCGCCGGGGAGTGTTTCAATCTTGCGAAGTTCGACCCGAACGTACTTTGCCTTGACGCCTTGGGGACCCATGCGCACCTCGATGGCCTAGATGGAGGTTCGTTAGTCACGAAACCGGGAGTAAGGTTGTAAGCACCGCTGACCCCCTTGACGGCCGCCTGAGGCCGGTCCGGTGCCCCTGGAGGAATACCAGGATAACCTATGGAATCATATGCGGGAAAAATATCGTATGGAAAGACGTCTATCATATAGAAGTCAGAACGGACCCTGGACAAAGTCGATATTTGGTGGAGGGCGAAGTGTTCTGAGAGAGGATGAGCACGGCGAAGCGGAAGAGAATATATGCGCACAATTTGGCCTGAGACATAGGCGGTGAGACCGGAAAGGATAGGTGATGGGATAGAATGGTGGGGGGAGGGGGAGGGAAGGGAGGAGGGGGATGGTCAGAAGGGAAATGAGGGAGGGGACACAGTGAGTGATGCGATGCGCAACCCAACCTCAGACTCAGGTCGCGCCGCGTTCCCGGCCCGGGAACCCTCTCGGATCAGGAATCTCAAAATCACCGGGCCGTATATTAGTTCGGCGTGCTCTTTATGACTGGTCGATCATCATCATCATCATCATCCTGTCAATGACTTTTTGGTTGTGTGCCTCGGGCTTGGGTAATGTATGTACGTACTACTGTACTGTTCCCGCGACAACAAGGAGAAGATCGTTGCCTCTCAAAGATCTCAACTCTCGGGGTCGCTATCTCAGGTAGTCAACGCATTGCCTGACTACACGCACACTGAATGCACAACTCCTGTGGTATCTAACCTCTGGTCGTGACCACCAACAACTAAACAACGCCGACCTGGCCACTGTATGCATTGCGCGAACCGTGCTAGTAGCCTCACCGCCGAATAACTTCCGAAGTCCAACCGCTGGCAACCTCGATTCGAACCACGCTATAATACAGTATTCTGTGGTGAGTGAAATCGAAGTCTTCACCCATCTGGCTCGCCTCGCTCACATTATTTTTTGACCGCTGCTCGATAACGAATTTATTTCTGGAAACTCCGCTCTCACGCTCAGCCAACCGTCGATGATTATCTACTCTAATGTCACCCAGCCGAGCATACATCCACATGTTTCTCTTTTCTGATGATCATTCGTAGATGCGGCGCCCCCCCTCCTCCCTGGGAATTGACTCTTGGCCTGAACCTGAACCAGCCGCGCCGCTCGTGGAGCCACCAGAGAGTCCAACAACGTTTGTCGTGTCAATGGCACATCAGTTGGCAGCATTCCTATGGCGCATGGACCCACCAGTGCGCTCCTTCTTCCGGATCACGTTCCGATGGAAGAAATCTTAAGGTCATCGCGCAGCCCCCTGCTAATGCACCACATTGCTATTGATTTAGTCGCGATAGCTAAATATTATGTCGCAAACAGGGTCGAGCCGATAGGACTCATGTATAATTCGTTTTCTGCGAGTACACCAGTACTTCACCCGAACGTGAGAAGTGTCCGATGTGTTCCTCCTGTCGGTCTGATGTTCACGCGCGACTCGGAAGTGGCGCTAGCCCGACGCCATATCATACCCATGCTTAGATCTGTATCTCCTTATCCCTCCCCCCGATTACGTTTGATGGCAAATGAGCCTGGTGGTGTCACCGAAAGCATCACATCTGGGTCTTATCCGATATGGTGGGCTCTTTTTGTTTTTGCCCCGCTGTTGCACGTGCAAGATACCCTAATATCCCATCAGGGCGTATGCTGTCGCTCGGTGTACTAGACATACAAAGATCCTGGGAGTCCAAATGCAGCGTCGTCACTCGGTACGCCTACTTACAGTAGGAGCTGACTGATAGCCCGACAGGGCTAACCTCGCGGGGCGTTGATCATCGACAACCGACTTTCCCCACATCCAAGAGCTACCATGGTGTTACAGTAGAGCTTGACATCGACGCCATTGTCTTTGCGCTTATTTCTTCTGCCCTAAATTCGCACTGGCACTCCCTTGTATTCACTGTAACCATCGCGTCTTAAATTAATTAACGTTATTTGTTCCGGCCAGACGACTCGATGAGCGTTCCTGGAGTATTTACTATCGCGCGTGATCGTTGGGTGGCGGCAATACTCATGGGTCTCTGTGCCCTGACTCCACTGTTGGTGCCTTGGTGTCCCAAATAGCGTCATTTTCTCTTCCCACAGAACTGTTCCCGGGCGCCAAAATTATTATCAGTACCGGAAAAGATCTTAAGACTTGATGCGGATACAGTACTGTCCACGAATTTCGCCGGTGGGACACACATCAATCCTCCTTTTCTAGCTCGAACTGGGGAAAGATACAAAGCAGGGCGTGGTCATACATAGCGCGATGTGGCCAGCCCGCAAAAGGTGCCCTTCGCACACGGCGCGCCTCACTGATCTTGAACATGTATATGGAATTCATGACTGTAAATTAGGAGATGGTACACATGCCATCGCACGTGGAAAGGATGTGAGCGTGTGAAGGCTTTAGACTGTTTGACACCACAATGATGTGATGGCTCAACAGCAGAATCACCGCTTTGCACGAGACCCAGCATGTCGGGAAAACCCGAAACGGGACGCCCAAGGCAGACGCCGAATACCCGATACAGCACTGTACTGACAGGACTGACAGATCGACGGGACATCCTTCCAATGCCGATACAGTAGCAACAAAGCTAATCTACCTGTCATGACAACTCAGAGGTGCGAAAGGTTCCTTGAGGCACAAGGCATGCGCCTTGCGCCTCACGTCCAGGCAGGTGGTCAAAGTTTTGTGATCCGGGGATACTCTGACATCCTCCATTAAGCAACATTCGACGGAGCACAAACTGCTAAGCAACTAAATCCGATCAACCCCCATGGACACTTTGTCCGCAGGGTGGCAGGTTGTGCTAGGTGGAAAGCATGGCCGTTGGCTGGCAAAAGTGATTGTCTCACTTAACACTATCTCTGCGCAACCCTGACCACGTCCAAGCAGGTGCTTTTTGCTGACATCGGCGAGCTCTTCACAGGATGATAGTGGGGCAACGGAAAGAGGAGAGGGGATAATTCCATTAGCGATGCAGAACAGGGATGAGCAGGGGAGGAGGGGGTATTCTAAGTGGAGCGAGTGCACATGAGGTAAGGGAACGTCGAAGGCACAGCCCGTATCCCCTTAGGTGTATTTTGCAAACCAAGGAATCAAAGACTGCGCAATGGTGTAACTGAACACCAATTTCGGGCCGACGACCAAGATCTACAGGATGGGTTCTCGTTAGCCACCAGAACAGAGAACAAGGAATTGACGGGTTACTTTAGGCGTGAGTCCCTTGAAAAGTGCCGTTGCGCCCTCGTCGCGCAGCAGGTCGCGCACAATCGTCACCCCGCGCGTCTTTTGCTCGAAATTCGCGTTCTGGATGCGCGTTTTGATCGTGTCGAGCGGCGCCGCGACCGTGATAGACGCGACGGCTCCGGCCACGGAGGCGATGAAGTTCTGCGTCCATGTCGCCTTGCTATAGTCTGACACGCCGAGTACATAATCCTTCGTGACCGCGCTCGCGCCAAAGAGCTACCCGTCTGCCGCGTCAGCGCCAATCGGAGGAGGACAAAGGCGGCAGCAGCGAGTGGGGTGGGGTGAACGCACCGCGAAGGAGCCCGGCGCATTGCGAGCAACGGTCCAGCCCCAGCCCCGGTAGAGCGTTGTGCCTTCTTCCAGGAAGATGCGCACGACGCCGCGGCCACGGAATGCCTCCGGGTTGACCTGGCGCTTGATTTTGAGTACGTCGAGCGGGAGGAGGACAACCTCGCCGATGCCGGTCAGGCTGCCGGCGGTGGCCTGCATCATCATCTTGCCCTTGCGCTCGCCGAACACGTTCGTGAAGCTCGACTTGTAGTTTCGGGTGAGGATGTCATTGAACCACGGCTGCCCACCGAACTTGTAGATTCGCTGCGTGATCTTGTAGCCCGCGGCGTACCCGAGGCCCGGGAAGAGCGAGAGCAGCTTGCGCCCCAGTGGCGCCGTAGCGTACTCACGGAAGATGATAGGCGACAATGTAGAGAGCGAGACCTTGTCGGGTCAAGTCGAGTTCGGATCGAGTCATCGACATCAGCACACGAGGGACGAGACGAGCAGAGCCAAATTGAACAGGGCCTACCTTGGCTTTGTTACTCATAAGCCGCTTGGCGATGGTGTCGACTGGATGGAAAATAAGTAACTCAGCGACGCCTGGGCTCGTGTGATGGCTGGTCAGTCAATGCGCTGTCACTTCTTACGGACAGTAATGCATACCAGAAGTGCCAGACCCGAGGACGCGCGCGGTGCCAGACTCCTTTCCCTTGACAGCAAGCGTGGGTGACATCCTGGGCGGCTTTTGATGGGTGTAGACGTGGACGTTGGACGCTAGGCGCAAGCAGGGCGAGAACACTTCAATGCCCACTTGGTGACGAAGCGGACCTTATGTAAGCATTTAAGCATTGTGAAATTTACTAGTTCTGTGCCTTTGTAGGCGTACATGTACTGTAGCTGTGATGCTCCTATTTGTACAAAGATAGTGTAGAGTAGTATTTGTTGTACGTGCTCCTGCTTCCTTCGAACATTTTCTTAATATTCCGCCAGAGGGATAACTTTTCCTAAAAACAAAAGGCCGTGTGAATGCGCAAACCTTGGCGCAAACCCGAATATACACCAGACTTACCGACTGTGTGCGAATCCGGCCTCTTGTGCACCCTCCCAAGGAGCTCGACATCATAGCTATCGAAGAACGAGTACGCGGCTGCATGCGCGCAACGATGATAAGCCACTTCCGTGAGCAAACCGAAGAAATAACGGCGACGCACGCATGCTGTCCATCTCTTGCTCGTCGTCGCTCAAGGTCCCGTTGATCCTCCGCCCAGTCTTCGAGTCGCGCAGCACGCCCGCGTGGTCCACGAACGGCTCGGGCCGCTCGTTCGCAGCGCGCACGAGCGCAATAAGTCCGCGTTGCACCTGCTCGAGGTAGCCTTGGAGCGTGTCGAGGAAGCGACGTGTCTGCAAGTGCTTCGACGACGCGCACACGGACAGCCCGTCATCCTTGATGATGTACCCGAGCCCGTACCCGTCCGGAGAGACGGGTCCGAAGCCGAACAGGCGCAGTGCTGGGTTCCCGCAATTCGATGTGGACAGGATCGACGTGCCCAGCGTCGCCCATCCGCCGTCCCGGAAGATCTCTGGAAGCCCCGACATGCCGGATGAGCTGGCGCTAGTGTCCGAATTGGTTTCGAGCTCGCGCTGGAGGAGGCAGTAGAGAGCGTAGAGATGTCTGGCAGACAGCATCAGGATGGTTGGTAGTGAGTTGCAAGGTTCCACTCGCACCGGTCTTGGCCCAGACCCTTCGAACATTCCCTCGTAAGTTCGACGTGCCTCTTGCATGCGCTGCGAAGCGCAGCGACCTTTTCCTGCGGTGTCGCCTCCGAAAAGAAAGTCTGTCCGGAAAAAAGTCAAGAGCGCTGTCCTTCATACATTGATATTTAACTCGCCTTGACAAAGTGGACGCTCTCCGGCTGTACGGTCCTGATCGCTTCCGTTCGGCCATGCAAGTACGACTTGGTCATCGCAGGCTCATACGTACATTCGATCCTTCCTGATCTCCAGATTGGCGACGGTCCTCGAATATAGAAGGGCGAGACTCGAGCGTACCATACATCCCGAAATACGCTGCCTGGAACGCCATTTGGATAAAGGCGTCCGGGCTAAAGCCATGCGTAGTGATGAATGTTTTCCCGTACCCACGGAACTCGAGCGCCGCGCAGTCGTTTTGGCAGATCAAGTCACTCAGCCGCGTCTCGGCGAACCGGATCCCCGCGCGCAGTTCCGGCGTGTGCTCGATGGCCCACTCGAGTTTCTTTGGTGCTGAGTGTGTAGCGTGCAACACCCGCGTGGATAATTTCACGCTTTGCGGGTGAAAGAGCGTGGGCGCGGAGGGGTTGATGGAGCGAGCGAGGAGCATGAGGCCCTCAGTAAAGACATCCGCCGCGAAGCTGAGAATCCACGATTCATGGGAATTACAAACGGAAAGATGGGTCGAGGGTTACGCACCGAAGCACTGTGTGACCGTCTACGCCGGTGTGCTCAAAGTTAATGCCCGCTGCGCCATCAGCAGTCACGATTATCTGTAGCTGCAAGGGAGGTCAGCTACTGATGAGCACGCGGGACTGACTGTCTTCTCTTCCTTACTTTGTCGTACCACCGGTTCGTGCACGTCCCGACCTGCACACCCCCAACGAGCTTATAAGTACCGCACAAAAAGTTCCCACATAATTCCGCCAGGCCGTCGGGTGCTGCGTCGTCTAGGCATACGACGAACAGGGCACGGTCAACGACGTGGAGGCATGCGGCATTGCGGCGGTCCCGTGAGAGGGTGTCGCGCAGACTAGACCAGATCTTCCGGTTCTCGGTGGTGAGCACGCCGAGAGCGTTCTTGGCAACTTCAGTGGTCGGGAGCTTGTCGGCGTCTGCAACAATCGCCTGCAGATTACGCAGGATCTCGCGCTCTGACAAGAGTAGGTGATTTTTGTCATCAAGAACGTCAAACCAATCTGCGTCAGTAGGAACACGGTGCGCTAGTCAGCAATGGTGACCAGTGAAGGTGAACAAAAGGCCCGCACAGAATTGCCCGCGCCGAAGGACAATGATGTGAGTGGAGTCAGAAGCGGTCTCCATCTTACAACCATGCTCCGTCGGAATACGAGCGGTTCCAAAGAGCCGCTTGTACTGATCCATGTCAAGAGGAGTGCTGCGAACGGTGTCTGGTTCAAGGATACCAGCACGGAGATCGTGAATGAAGCCTAGCGAGGAGAGGATGAGGGAGGCCGCCCGTGGGAGTTGTGCGCTACGCGAGGGTGTGGGGTCATTCCTTGTGGGGGGTGTGAGTGAAAAGAGAAAAGAGAGAAAGAGAGTAGGAACGCACTCAAGGACGAAAAAGGGGTTGAGATTGAGTACTACTGAGTCAGAGTGTTGGAGGTAAGACTCATACCTGCACAAGTGAGAACGCTGAGGGCGACGCAAGAGGTTATTGCCTGACGTACCAGAAGTCCTCGATGTAACTATTATATATGTATGAGCACCTGTTTCTGTGATGGGGTTTGGAGCAAACACATACCTAGGCTTATTCTTTGCGTACTCAATCAAGGATTGTTGAACTCGCGGGCCATCGTCGTTTAAGAATGCCTGGACCGCCCTTTTGGTATTTTCATGATCCTTTTCATCTTGTAGCCCCTTGAGTGCGGTGAGATAGCGACGACAAGTGTCCTCGAGGGGAGGGATGGGTAAGTTAGGTAGCTGGCTTTGATGTGCCCAGGTGCGTGAGGGCGGAGTCGGTAGGGTGTCAGACATGTGGGTATTGTAATAGATAGCAATTAGGCTGAACTGATATTGTTTAGTTTAAATAGACTAAAGTAGCACGACGAGGTGATCATGACGCAGTACACCGTACCGGGTCTAGTGCTTTCTCCGCTTTTATCCCGCAGGCAGCACTTGGTTTCGGATGAACACGGCGCCCCGATCACGTTAAAGGTACTAGACACCGCGAGAGAGGAACACCGACTCGGATACGGCACGCAGCTTGCTACCGTGTACTCCTAATAATACCCTCTAGGAATATCGAGGCCGAAAGCCACGGGGCAGAACGGGAGCATCGATGAACGCCGCATTATTTATTGCTAGTGGCCAAGCGAACACTGACGTCACAATGTGCTGCGATCCCACCCGGGAGAGAAGTACACCGTGACTAGCAGCATCTCGTCGTCGGCCGACGATTTCCTAGCCACTTTCTCCCATTGTAACGACGGAACACGTCCTTTTACGACGAACGTGAATTCACGAGCGTGGCGATAACTGTGGACTCGGAGATTGACCATAGATAGGCACAAGCGCCACTAAAAGTTGATGCATTTGATGGGCCTAGAAGGCCTGAAGAGGGGAGCGCCGATATCAATCACTAGCACATCTCCTCACTATATCCAAGCTTGGAAGTCGTTGTCCTCTCTGCACTGGTGCAGTGCCCCCTTACCATAAAATTCCACATATGATCCATTAATTGAAGTTGAAGCTCCCCATCCCCGCCGTAACTGCACCTCAGCCACCTCGGCACTGGTAACCCCCAGTTTGCAGTGCTACTCGGCCCACCACCTCGTTCATGAAAGACACCGACGGTGTTGTTCTTACAGGAAAGGCCCCGTCGCGATGTGCGGTATTCACCACCAGCTGCTCAAGTGAACGAAAAAGTGGTTCAGACCCTCAAGGCCTCAGGCCTCAAGGCTCAAGTCTGGTGAGTACGAGCGCCTTTTCCCTCGCCGCTCTCACGTCAACCTCAATATACAATAGACACCGTCCTATGGCTGTGAGGACGCCACTCGATGTTGCCCTCTCTTAAAACTGTGCGGACCTGGTTCCCTTTTCACCTCTTTCATTATCCAATTCTCTGAGGTTTTAGCCCCATTTCGTCAGTCGAAAGATGTCAACACTCGTGGGGTCAAGGAGACTG
>WTXK01000530.1:0-30523 GCA_025769895.1 Lactarius psammicola | reverse complement strand
CCATCTTCGTCTACCATTTGCCCACATCGTCCCGACAACACTACGGAACCCACAGTACTGTACCGCAGCTGCCAGGTGTAATCCTTCATCGACGACGCTTCCTTCAGTCATCTCAGCTGTGTGACACGCAGAGAGAAATGCGAATTCGGCAGTGGGCAGATGCGACCGCACGATCTCGAGTAGCGTCAGGCGCTCACATCCGTAAAGCTCGAATCCTGCCTCGAATGGTTTGCCTGCCTCCAGTGTACCATGACACGCGAAGTGAACAAATTGGTGTCGATGGAAGCCATCGATGACTGCGGCTGGTGTCGCTGTTTCTGAGATGAGACTTGTCACCTCGGTGTTGAGAGCCTGGACGACTTGGATCTCGCCCCCAACAGTTGGAAGAGATGGGTCAGGCTGCGCTACAAGAAGTAAGGAAGGTCGATCCGAAGATTGTGAGCCGGAATCACGATTATGAGATTGGATGAGTGCGGACAGCGTTGGGGTATAGGAGCAGATGTAGAGGTCCAAGAAATAGTGCATCTCGCCGTCATCGGATGGGATTGGACCCATGGCGTGGAGAGGAAGGGAACAAAACACGGATGTTGGGCACCACCATATCCGGGACTGTTCTGGTACTTGTAGCTGACAAAGTCGGTTGATGAGGGTTTGCCAATAAGGTTGTAGAGCTCCGCGAGAACGGATGCAAGGGTTTCGGTCGTAATCACCTGAATCGAGCCCGGATTTGAGTCGAGAGTCCAGTAACTTGTCCTTTAACGCGCTCGCACGGTCATAGAAATCACGAGGGGTCAGGATAAGGGAGGGGGATGTGTCAGGAAGAAGGATCAGAATGTCGGAGCGCCATTTGGAGTGGTTTATAATAATCACAGGACCAGACGAGGCAGCGGAACGGAGTGTGTTGAATGACGGAGATGTTAGAAAACTGTCGAATCCCCGGCAAGGCTTGAATTGTGAAATGAGGTTGTCGCGTTCCTTCAAAAGCCCACGCTGCTTCAGCAGGAGGACGCCCGAATGGGTCCACCCGCTCTGAGGTCATCGGCTCCGCCATCATCCACGTTAATCCGTGGCTTGGTGGGATGGACTTGGTGAGCTCCTCGAGGTCATGGTGACCGCTGCAAACTTGTCTGCTAATTGTGGGACCGCCTGCAGAAGTTGATCGACTGAAGTACGAAGTTGACGCATCTCGGACCAAAGTAAGGCTCTCCCTCTTTCAAGGGTCTCGACCGCTTTCTCGAGTTGATACAGGCCAACCTGATACGAGGCATAGTCCAGCGGCATGCTATGAGTGCGGTGAGACGTGGCGAGAGTGGCATGCTGTAGTTGCAGTGTTGGTGCAAATAGCAAGGTGTCTCTCTTCAATGACATAGCGCTTTCGTACGCTGCGGAGACAGATGGGTGTCTGGTGCATTGCGCAATAGATGCCCACGCGCATGCAGAGTGGAATCGATTGGGCAAGCTCGCATGTCCGTCGTTCGCGCTCTGTGAGAGTAGTTTCACTAGTTCATCCAGGTCTTGCGTACAATAATCCGGAAAGTACTGTAAGCGGGTGAACAAAGACTGGACAAGGTGACAAAGTGTCCGGGAGCGTATGGCGTGCATTGATGGACGCTCCAAAACTTGACGGTGCGTGCTGAATGACTCGTTAAGGTACTCGATCTTGTTTGTGCGCTCGAATGCTTCAAAGAGGATCGCGCCAAACAATAAGAAAAGGCTTGACGTAAGCTGATTCCTTGGAGCAGAAGCAACTAAGCTTCGGCACTTTTTGATAGCTTCGTCGATCTCCGTTATGTCGCCATCGCGGATCCCAGGGAGAAGTCCTGCGAGGAGATCGTGCTTCTTCCATGTCTGATCGCTTTTCGGATCGTCTTTGAACTCTTCAATGGACAACACTGGCACTGGCTGAGATAACGGTGAATTGCTGGGCGATGCTTTGAGGCCTTCAATGGAACCGAAGTAACGGAAGCGCTGCTCCGCAGCCATTGCCGTAAAACGACCCATGTCAGAAGATCGGCCGGGATATGCATGAGCGCGATATATTGCCTCCTCTGAATATTCCGGGTTCTCGTGCATGGCCGATCGGATCCCCGCTAGCTCTCTCACGATCCCTTGAATATTGGCTATGGATTCACCCTGACCATCTCCGGGGGAACTAGAAGCGATAATTTCATCAAAGATAGACGCAGCCTCCTCATAATCATCATTCACACAAGTCATACAATAGCGACAGCCAAGAGACAAAGCAAGGGCGTGGCGAGCCTCACTCACATCCGGCTTGTACTTCCTCACCAGTCGCAGGCAGTCGATAACTTGATTCGATGGTGGATCAGGTGCAAACAGTCTGGTCTCGGATGTGACTACTTTTGTAAAGAGAGTGATGGGGCCTATGATGTCGCTATCGGACGCGTCCATGAGGAGTTCGTGACAGAGAACTGCCATCTCGTCAATATCCTGTGTCACGTTTCCAGCTTCTAACTCCACTTGTGAGGCCAGCGCATGTACGAAAGTTGTCGCGACTCGAAGGCGCAGGACGCAGAACGGTGGGTGAGGCTGGTGTCGAAGATGGCGGAGATATTTGGCTGCGTAAATGGCATCTTCGGGCTGGTTGCACACTTCCGAGCGCTTGAGAAGTGCGAAAGCGAGGTGGAACAAAGCTGTAAAGATCACTCGACCGTATTCTAGCCAGGAACGGGGTGCGAGGAGTAGTGATTCGGTGAAATGAAGAATTGCCTTATCGAGATCTTCCCTTTGATTGGACCACATGTGTCGCAGGAGTCGTAGCATAGCCAGGCAATGAACGGAGAGGCGGCGATGAGGATCATATCGAGATGATATAGAGAGAACGTGCTGAAACTGTGTGATCTTGGAATCAATTTCGTGAATAGATCCTGTAAGCAATCAGTTGAGACACAGTTGGTACGGGACGGGCCCGGAGAGGCTGAGAGGGTATCAGGGACTTACTTAGTTTGTCGGCCATGGTTATACACTCAAGAATCGGAATGTAAAGTGTAGCGACGAGTGGGGCTATTGGGGGCGAAAGAAGACGCGAGCCACAAGTGGGTCCGTTCATGACGACCAATATTCGGGTATTTGTAACACGCTGGAACACACCACGCCTAGAACATGTGTATCAAATAGAAGGATGGTACAGAGTAAGATGTACAGGGAAGCGCAGCCAATATTCTCACATGGCTATTTGCGCCTGTCTCCGAGTCGGCCGGCAATGTAGTAATAGGCAGGGACTGCTACAAAAGACAACACCAACCTGACAATCAGGAGGTCGACCAGAGGCGGTGGCCACTGTGCATCCAACATTACACAAGGACGAAGTTAATGTTAATTCATGAGGGGAGCGGAGGAATCACTGGCAGAACCGCAGGAGGCTTTGCCGTGCCGGAGCCGTTAGCCATTCGCCGCGAATTCGAATTTGCCTCATTCGCCCCCGGTGTCAACCAACCCTTAGTCTCTGCCATCGTCAAGTCGTCCCCTTTGACAATCCCACCTCTTTGACCCTTGACCGAGTTCCACCACTTAATCGTCAATAATTCATCACTCTTTCAAGTCATCTAGGACGAGGGCGTGATTTCCTTCAAATTCGTTGTACGTTCCCGTTCTACCTTTTGAAATAATATACACGCATTCTCGACTACAACGCCGGGCTGCCATACCATGCCATTATCACACCTTTTCCTGCCCTCTTCCTCATGCCTCATGCTTTGCTCACATTTATTCCCGTTTGACCTTTCTTCGACTTCGTTTCACGGTTCTGTGCCGTCGTCGCAGTCACCACTCGAGCCCCATTCATTACCTTGTCTGTGTCAATTATTCCTACTCACAAATTTGGGTTATTTCGTGTATTTGTGGCTGATTTACCAGAATATATATCTACTCGTCGGCGAGTCGTCACCTTTCTTTCCTTCTCATTGCGCGATTCTCTCACTGGGCCAGGCCAAGCCCCAAGCAGAAGCCACCGAGCAAAATGAACCTGGTAAATCTCTTAGACTCGAAGTCCTCGTCAGCGTTTTGCTCGTCCTAGTTCTAACACCGTCGACGGTTGCATTAGTCCTTTCAACGCCGTCTCGCTATTATCGTAAGTCTTGCTCACTCTCACTTGGTCTTGTCGCCCACGCCTTTTGCCGTCAGTTCCCGCACACCGTTGCTCAGTCCCTCCACCCGCCATCGCCCAGTTCCATCTCTGCTTAACCACCCATCTGGCCTCTGCCCGAGTATGACCCCCCCAAGCTCGAGCTCTGGATGCCGCACAATCTCAATGATCCGCACTTTCCTGATCCCTGTATGTACTCGTTACCTCTTCCGCTTCTCCCCTTCTCGTCTACTTTCTTCAATCTCCTCCACCCTCCTTGTATTCCCCCCGTCACCGAACTCACATATGTGCCATGTAGCACATACAGTGGAGCCCCATCTATCTTGCGCAATCACGAGGATCAGTTAAGGATCGAATGAAACACGACGCAGCCTGCTTTCATCACGCCTCAAACGCCCGCGATGATTGGGTAGGACGATGCATTGGGTTTGTACTGAAAGTTAAACGGGAAGGAGGGCGCACCACTCAGCCTTATTGGGGGCCCAGACTGTACAGAGACCACCTGGAGGACGATGGCGGGTTCGTTCTCGTTGAGTGGGCCCCTCGAGCATGTCGGGCTCGTACTGCTTCCGTTGCTGCAGTTCGCGCTGGATGTCCTCCTTCGAGCGGTCAACAAGGGTCTGTGTGACTGATACAGGTGTTGATGCATTGATGCCAAGAGCAGCTAGCATGTCGAATGAGTCGATGTGGCGGCCTCCCTCGGTCTGAGGCATTTTGCGCTGGGTGCAGTGCGTTTTGCGGGCGGATGACTAGCGGCGACTACATTTGAACAATGACATGGTTCGTGGGTTCTGCTGGGTTCAGTTGACAGGGCCTATTCTCCACTGTAGTTTTAGACCTTGGCCGAAACAGACCAATTCTCTGACCCTTGGCGCCAACGTGAAAGTCCGTTGCACGAAGAAAGGTGAAGGAAACATAAATACTGCTGTATTGTGGGCCGCACCTTTGAACGGTGTTTATGGGGGGGATAGCACAGTGTAATGGAATGTTGCGTGAGTCATCTCATCGCTATCTCTTCGTCGGACCAACGTCGACCCGTATTGGCCATAGAATTACATCTAGTCTAGATACTCCTTATTCTAACCCATCCAACACGATATCAATGACATTCAAGTGTTTGCACGCATTGATACAGGGGGGCAGTAAGCACGAGAGCCGCACCCACCGAAACCTGAACACTCACAGATTGTGCACACTTGAATGTGTGAAATGGGGCTGTCGCGTTCCTCCATAAGCATATATTGCTCCACCAGGAGGTGGCCGAACGGAACCATGTCCCCAAGGTCATCGGCCCTGCCACTGTCCATATTCAAACCGAGACCTAAGGGGGATGGACCCGGTGAGTGCCCCCAAGGTCTCGGCTGTCCATTGCAAACTTGGGTCCTAAATGTGGGTCTGCTTGCAGAAATTGATCGACAGAAGTACGAAGGTGACGCATCTCGTACCAGAGTAAAGCTTTCCCCCTTTCATGAGTCCCAATTGCTTCCCCGAGTTGATACAAGTCGACCTGATATAATGCCTTTTTCTGATTCCATTAGCGTGCACCTTGGTGTACAGAACCTTATGTAGCACTTCTCTATGTTTACTGCCTATTTCCCATATATTCTTGTCCAATAACAATTCTCTGCCCTTCCTCTGATAATCCTATGGGACATGTCATACGTTGTGGTGGGTGTCGCATGCTGTAGCTACAAAGTTGGTACAAGAGGCTCTACTTTTTGCACCAACTTTACAGCTACAGTATGCCTCTCTCGCCCTTGACATAGTCATATGTAGTTGAAATGGAGGGGTGATGGAGAAGTCGGGCAATACAAGCCACTCGCATGCAAACCGGAATCGATCAGGAGAGCTCACATGGCCATTGTTGATAAGCTGAGAATGTAGTTTCGACCCCTCAATGTTACGAACTACTATTGCTTTTCCTTGTCGTTTCCACTTGACCATTTCTTTTGACTGCTTCCATTTTCTCGTTGACTGCTTCCATTTTCTCGATGACCTTGTGACTCGTATACGGTTATGATCCGATCAGATTCCAGTCTCGGCCCTTATCTCGCACCTACCCTATGATCGTACCATTGGTAGGTTTTACGACTTTTAGAATCCGCTGACGATGTCAGAGTCCCGCGTGACTCCGCGGAAACTACTAGTACTTTCGATATGACTCATGGTACGATAAGCTCGCTAGGACCCGTATCCTAGGATCGCGCCATATGTTTGGTGTAACCAAACATCATGTACTTGTATATAAGTTGTGCACTACCTAGCTTGTACGGTAGTTCTGACTTCTTGTGTAATACCACATCAGTACTCACGAACCCGTCCTTGACTTGCCTTCGTGCTTAAGTCCTTTGCTCGCCTTCGTGCCTGAGCCTCGTCTTCCCTGACTAAGGTCGATAAAGCTTTCAAAGCTAGAACGACTCTTATTCATCACCAGACTGAGTCCTAACCCGACTCGTTCTACCAGAACCCCTGACCGTTGACTTGAAGTACACGTCGTACTTAACGCCCCTGTGGTGGTGTTACACTCAACCTGATCTTGCAAATAGAGCCCAGAAAAGACCTCGTGGAACGGGTGAACAATGTCTGGATGAGAGTCGTGAGGAGGACGCACTGTGAGAACGGATGCTCAAGAGCTCAAAAAAAGGGCTCGTCAATCTTGTTTGTGTGCTTGAACCCTTTAAAGAGTTTGGTCCGAATAATGCGAAAATCCAAATCGATCACTTGGAGAATACGAAGCAAGCATGGTTCGGCACTTTTCGATAGCTTCCTTGATGTCGTTATTGCGGATCCTCAAGAGGTTCATTCATGAGAGGGTGCATCCCATTGAGATCCAATAGCCCCTCATCAGTTGTTCCCTTTGACTCATAGTGGAAGTTTGATTGGGCACGGAGAATGGACATCATGAACAACGACCGGACCGGTGACCCCCGATTGGACACTGCGCTGTACCAATCTCGGCCCACTCTCGGCAATGGCATGGATTTCCGACCATGAATGCATGACGCCGGACTTCTGTGCGATATTATCACCTTTCACTTTTCTTGGCCACCTATGTCCCTTCGATGCATTTCGCGCTGCTGTATCTCTGTCTCCGTCGCCCCAGTCATATTCCCTACCTTACACCATGCTAGTACCGCCATACATTGTTTAGTCTCTGAGGCGGCTCACTCTGCAAGAATATGTCAACGCCGAGTTACCTACCATTCTATTTTGGTAGGATTCTCTCAACCTGGTAAGGACTTAACAAGTTCGTCTTGGTGTTTCTGTCCGTCGTCGTCCTCCTCGTTGTCTCACTCACTTAGCCTCACTAGCGCCTCACTTATCTGAGTTCCGACATTCTCCCGACGCTTGTCTTTTCTCGCTATTCTCCTCAGTCTCTTGTTCCAAGTCTCGTTCAGTCTGGTCGCTCGACCCTTTGACGTCGGCTCCCATCCGCGACGGCTCACCTTCCACACTCATTGCTGCATGCCTCTGTCTGTGTTTCACAAACCTGTAGTCTTCCGTTCCCGGCTGACCCCGCATTTCTCGCACTCAAGCTCCAGACGCTGCAGTCTCGAGATTTCGCATTTTCTTCGTCCCTGCCCGTACCCACTGCCTTGTCCGCACCTCCCATCTTGAACCCTCTTCGTGACCGAACTTATGGACGTGCTTCAAAGCACGAACAACAAAGCTACCCATCTATTGCGCATTCACGAGCAAGTTATGTTCATGAGTGATTCTAGATTTGGATGATGAGGGGGTTTCCCAGCTGCGTTTGTGCGAGGTTCAGACTTCGACTGGAATTGCCCAGTTCTATGACCTTCTGCGCCCATGCAGCCAACACGACACGAGGACGACATTAATTAATGAGAGGGTTGCGGAGCATGCAGAGAGATGCCTCTCTGCTTCAGGTGACCGCACGCCAGAGCTGTGAAACCCAATGAGATACAAAAGTCCCATAAAGTTGTACGAAAGGTGAAAAGAATATTGTGCAGGGCATGCAAATCTTGGAAGCCTGAGGTCGAGGACAGCCTCTTTGGCGCTGTAGGAGCACGGCACCGG
This sequence comes from Lactarius psammicola, assembly GCA_025769895.1. NCBI lineage: Eukaryota > Fungi > Basidiomycota > Agaricomycetes > Russulales > Russulaceae > Lactarius > Lactarius psammicola. The sequence continues at coordinate 22,377 of WTXK01000530.1, read as the reverse complement.
CCAGCCACTAGTGCACTAGCACTCATTGCAAGCCATATTCCTACTGACAACCCTAGTCACCACCATCGTCACATAAGTGATGCCCGTTGACCATCACCAACCTCTTTGACCTGCTACTGCATTCCGCCATCTGATTACCAACACCTTTTTGGGTACTCTCCCATCACCGAAGTCGCGCACGCATTCCATAGCACGTAAAAACAATTGCTCGCTGTGCCAGGCCAAGCCCCGAGTAGAAGTCACCCTGTGAGTTGAACTCCGCAAATTCATGAGACTCGAAGCCCCCGCCCGTTGTCTATGTCGTCTTGCTGACCTCAGCCTCATCGATGTCTAGTTCCGACACACTCAACGCTTGCCTTAGTCCTTTTAATTCCGTCTCGCTACTATTCTAAGTCTCGCTTGCTCTCACTTGGTCTCGTCTCTCACGCCTTTGTCATCGGTTCCCTCACGCTGCTGCTCAACGTTCAGCCTCCCCACTCGTCACTACACAGCCCCGTCTCCGCCCAACCATTCATTCGGCCTCTGCTCGACTGCAACTTTGCTCAAGCGCGAGCTCCGGATACCGCACGACTCAATGCTCCATGCTTTCCTGATCCCTCCCCGTACTTGCTACCTCCTCCGCTTCTCCCCTTTCTTGTTCTAGTGTATAATCTACTTTCTTCACTCTCCCACACTCCTCTTGTATCCCCTCCGCCATCGAACTCACGTACATACCAAATAGCACGCACAATGGAGCCAACCTGTCTCGCGCGCAATCTTGACGAACATGAGAGAAAAAGAAACGTGAGGTCTGATTCTATTCACACACACTGCCGTACGAGGAGTAAGCGAGAAACAGTCAAGGAGCAGATGAAACATGACACCACGGGCATGATCGCGCGTTGAATGCTCGCGACAATTGGGTAGAATGATGCGTCGGGTCAGTACTGGGAGATGAAGGGGAAGGAAGAGACCTCCCTTCAGCGGACGACGACGGCTTCGCTCTCATTTAGTTAGACACTTGAACGTGGCGGGCTTTTACAGCTTGCGGACGGATTAATAGTGCTCACCACGCCAAACACTTGGCCCAGGCCCATCCCGGCTGTAGACTGCTGGAAAATCATTGTACTTCGCCAACAGGTGTGGTACACCACTAGACGGGCCGACGGTGCTGATCTCGTTCAGCGTCATCCCTCGACTTCCACTGCCCATCGATCGTGTTTGGGCCACCGACCCCTCGCCTTCCTAAGAAGACAAAAAGCGAAAATGGACCACATACCGTTGGCATTGCTTGGGGAGTGACTTCACGCAACAGAGACGAGTAGAAGAGGTGGTGATATTCTGTGACAGGTTGTGGGCCATAAATATACGCCGGTCAGTAGCTAGTAAGCACAGTAGAGGGCAGTAGAAAAAGTAGAGAATATTGTTGTGGAAAACACCGAATGCAGAGGAACACGATCACTGTCAGCGAACGCAAAGTGGAAACAGTAGAACGTAGAAGCGTCATAAGAGAGAAATTGTAAGCCAAACAGGAGGGAAGCGAGTGTAAAAGCTATACGAGATCATAAAAGGAGACAAAATAAAATGATCCGAGGTCAAAGGAATGTCAGCAAGGGGAAATACCAAAGACGAAGTACCGTAATGAGACCGACATCGAGAATGACGACGTGCACTGCTACGGACAGGCAGTAAGCACGAAAGCCGTATTCCAACAAACCCAAGTACTCACAGATAATCCCCGCTCATGCCCCGTAATGAACAAAATTCACCCACCTCTCCAGGGTGATCCGCTTCTTCTTCTGTAGCTTCTTCACGGCCACCTGGAGCGCTTTCGCAGACCTTTTGTAATATGGCACACCTTGCACTCGTCTCGAATTCAAGAACAACACCTTGTAAAAATGTTCCGCCAGGTCCCGACCATCTTCGTCAACCATTGCCCACATCGTCCCGACAACACTACGGAACCCGCAGAACTGTACCGCAGCTGCGAGGTGAAGTCCTTCATTGACGACGCTTCCTTCAGTAATCTCAGCCGTGTGACATGCAGAGAGAAACGCGAATTCGGCAGTGGGCAGATGCGACCGCACAATCTCAAGTAGCGTCAGGCGCTCACATCCGTAAAGCTCGAATCCAGCCTCAAATGGTCTGCCAGCCTCCAGTGTACCATGACACGCGAAATGAACAAATTGGTGATGATGGAAGCCATCGATGACCGTGGCAGGTGTCGCTGCTTCTGAGATGAGACATGTGACCTTTGTATCGAGAGCCTGGACGACTTGGATCTCACCCCCAACAGTTGGAAGAGACGGGTCGGGCTGCGCCACAAGGAGTAAGGAAGGTCGATCCGAAGATCGTGAACCAGAATCACGATTACGAGATTGGATGAGGGCGGATAGCGTTGGGGTATAGGAGCAGATGTAGAGGTCCATGAAATAGCGCATCTCACCGTCATCAGATGGGATTGGACCCATGGCGTGGAGAGGAAGGGAACAAAACACAGATGTCGGGCACCACCAGATCCGGGACTGTTCGGGTACTTTCAGCAGATGGAGTCTGTCGATGACGGGTTTGCCAACAAGGTTGTAGAGTTCCGCAAGAACGGATGCGAGGGTTTGATCGTAATCACCTGAATCGAGCCCGGATTTGAGTCGCGAGTCCAATAACTTGTCCTTTAATGCGCTCGCACGGTCGTAGAAATCAAGAGGGGTCGGAATGAGGGAAGGAGATGTGTCGGGAAGAAGGATCAGAATGTCGGAGCGCCATATGGAGTGGTTTATGATAATCACAGGACCAGACGAAGCGGCGGAACGGAGTGTGTCGAACGATGGGGATGTTAGAAAGCTGTCGAATCCCGGCAAGGCTTGAATTTGTGAAATGAGGTTGTCGCGTTCCTTCAACAGTCCACGTTGCTTCAGCAGGAGACGCCCGAATGGGTCCACCGCTCTGAGGTCATCGGCTTCGCCATCATCCACGTTTAATCCGTGGCTCGGCGGGATGGACTTGGTGAGCTCCTCAAGATCTTGGTTGACCGCTGCAAACTTGTGTCCTAACTGTGGGTCTGCCTCGAGAAGCTGATCAACTGAGATACGAAGGTGACGCATCTCGGACCAAAGTAAGGCTCTCCCTCTTTCAAGAGTCTCGACCGCTTCCTCAAGTTGATATAGGTCGACCTGATACGAGGCATAGTCCAGTGGCATGCTATGAGTGTGGTGAGACGTGGCGAGAGTAGCATGCTGTAGCTGCAGTGTTGGTGCATATAGCAGGGTGTCTTGCATCAACGAGATAGCGCTCTCGTATGCTGTGGAGACGGACGGGTGTCGGGTACCTCGCGCAGAATATGCCCACGTGCATGCAGACTGGAATCGATTGGGCAAGGTCGCGTATTTGTCGTTCGCGCGCTGTGAGATTAGTTTCACCAGGTCATCCAGGTCTTGGGTACGGTGACCCGGAAAGTACTCTAAGCGGGTGACCAAAGACTGGAAAAGGCGACCAAGTGCCAAGGAGTGTAGGGCGTGGATTGGTGAACGCTCTAAAACTTGACGGTGTGTGCTGATCGACTCGTTAAGGTACTCGATCTTGTTTGTGCGCTCGAATGCTTCAAAGAGAATGTCGCCGAACAATAGGAAAGAGTTCGACGTAAATATATTTCTTGGAGCAGAAGCAACTGCACTTCGGCCCTTTTTGATAGCTTCGTCGATCTCCGTTATGTTGCTATTGGGGATCACAGAGAGAAGTCCTTCAAGGACGTCCAGCTTCTTCCCCCATGGATCGAAATACGGATCGTCTTTGACCTCCTCAGGGGACTCCACTGGCATTGGCTGAGATAACGGTGAATTGCCAGACGACGCTTCGAGACCTTCAATGGAACCGAAGTAACGGAAGCGTTGCTCCGCGGCCGTTGCCGCAAGACGACCCATGTCAGAAGATAGGTTGGGGATTGCACGAGCGCGATATATTGCCTCCTCTGTATATTCAGGGGTCTTGTGCACGGTCGATCGGATCGTCGCTAGTATTGTCACGATCTCTTGAATATCGGCTACGGATTCACCCTGACCTTCTCCGGCGGAGCTAGAAGTGATAATTTCATCAAAGATAGACGCAGCCTCTTCATAATCATCATTCACAAAAGTCATACAATAGCGACAGCCAAGAGACCAAGCAAGGGCGCAGCGAGCCTCGCTCACATCCGGCTTGTACTTCCTCACCAGTCGCAGGAACTCGATAACTTGATTCGATGGTGGATCAGGTGCAAACGGACTGATTTTGGATGCGACCACATTGGCAAAGAGAGTGATGGTGCCTATAGCGTCGCTATCGGACGCATCCATGAGGAGTTCGCGGCAGAGAACTGCCATCTCGTCAATGTTCTGCATCACATTTCCAGCTTCTGACACCACTTGAAATGCCAGCGCATGTGCGAGAATTGTCGTGACTTGATGGCGCGGGATGCAGAACGGTAGGTGAGGCTGGTCTCGAAGATGGCGGAGATATTTGACTGCGTAAACGACATCTTCGGGCTGGTTGGACACTTTCGGGCGCTTGAGAAGTGCAAAAGCGAGTTGGAACAAAGCTGCAAGGATCTCTCGACCGTCTTCTAGCCACAAGCGGGGTGCGAGGAGTAGTGATTCGGTGAAATGAAGAATTGCCTTGTTGAGATCTTCCCTTTCATTGGACCGCATGTGTCGCTGGAGTTGTAACATAGCCAGGAAATAAATAGAGAGGTGGCGACAAGGATCAAATCGAGATGATAGAGAGAGAACATGCTGAAACTGTGTGATCTCGGAATCGATTTCGCGGATAGATCCTGTAAATGATTAGTTGAGACACAATTGGTACGGGACGGGCCCGGATAGGCCGAGAGGGTATCGGGGACTTACTCAGTTCGTCGGCCATGGTTATACACTCAAGAATCGGGATGTCAAGCTGTCAAGTGCAGCGACGAGTGGGGCTATTGGGGGCGAAAGAAGTGTGTGTCTCAAGTGGGTACCTTTACGACGACCAGGATTCGGGTATTTGTAACACGGTGGAACACACCACGCCTAGAACATGTGTATCAAATAGAAGAAATGGTACAGAGTAAGACGTATAAGGAAGCACTGCCAATAATCTCTCTCACATGACTGTTGGCGTCTGTCCTAGCCGGCAATTTGGCAACAGGTAGGGACTGCTACCAAAGACAACACCAAGCTAACAAACAGGAGGTCGACCAGAGGCAGTGGCCGCTGTGCACCCAGCATTACTCGAGGGCGAGATTAATGTTAATTCATGAAAGGAGCGGGGCCCGGGGAATCACTGGCAGAACGCAGAAGGTTGTGACGTGCCGTAAGCCACACGTCACCAATTTGCAAATTGCTCATTTGCTCCCAGTTCCAACCCCATGGTCGGCGCTAGTCCGCCATCGTCGAGTCGTCCCCTTTGACCATCTCTTTGAACTTTCACTGTGTTCTTCCACCTAATCGTCAACAATTCCTCACTCTTTCAAGTTGTCTGGGACGAGGGCGTGGTTTCCTTCAAATATTCGTTGCACGTTCCTGTTCTACCTTGTGAAATGAAATACACACATTTTTTCTCTACTACAACGCCGGACTGCCATACCATGCCACTAACACACCTTTTCCTGCCGTCTTCCTCATGCCTCAGGCTTTGCTCACTTTTATTTCCATTTACCTCTCTTTGACTTCGTTTCACGTTGCTGTGTCATCGTCGCGGTCGCCACTCGAGCCCCATTCCCTACTTTGTCTGTGTCAATTATCCCTATTTACAGATTTGAGCTTAAGGTTTTTCTTATAATTTTGGACATTGACGTTGCCTGAATATATTCATGCCACGTCGCGATTCCCTCATTTTCCTTGCGCGATTCTCGGCTGGGTCGGGCCACCCAAGTCGATGTCACCTGGCGAGTAGAACCCCGCAAATTTGTTAAACTCGAACTTCTACCTGTCGTCCTCATCGTCTCGTTCGCCCAAGCATCATCAGTGCTTCGCTCATCCTAGTTCCAACATCCTCGACGCTTGCCTTAGTCCTCTCAGCGCCGTCTTGCTATCATCCAGTCTTGCTCACTCTCTCTTAGTCTCGTCGCTCACGGCTTGCCATCGATTCCCGCACGCTGCTGCTCAGCCTCCCTACTCGCCATCACATAGTTCCGTCTCCGCTTAACCATCCATCTGGTTTCTACCTGAGTATGACCCCGCTTAAGCTAGAGCTCCGGATGCCGCACGATCTCAATGCTCCGCATTTCCTGATCCCTGTATGTACTCGTTACCTCTTCTGCTTCTCCGCTTCTCGTCTACTCTCTTCAATCTCCTCCACCCTCCTTGTATTCCCCCCGTCACCGAACTAATATACGTGCCGCATAGCACATACAGTGGAGCCCCATCTATCTTGCGCAATCACGTGAATCAGTTAAGGATCGAATGAAACACGACGCAGCCTGTTTTTATCATGCCTCAAACGCCCGCGATGATTGGGTAGGACGATGGATTGGGTTTGTACTGAAAGATAAACGGGAAGGATGACGCACCACTCAGCCTTATTGAGGACCTGGATCATACAGAGACCACCTGGAGGACGATGGGGGGTTCGCTCTCGTTGAGTGGGCCCCTCGAGCATGTCGGGCTCGTACTGCTTCCGTTTTCTGCAGTTCGCGCTGGATGTCCTCCTTCGAGCAGTCAACAAGAGTCTGTGTGACTGACACCTGCGTTAACGCATTGGTGCCAAGAGCAGCAAGCATATCGAATGAGTCGATGTGGCGGCCTCCCTCGGTCTGCGGCATTTTGCGCTGGGTGCAGTGCGGTTTGCGGGCAGATGACTAGCGGTGACTACATTTTTTGAAAGATGACATAGTTCGTGGGTTCTGAACGTGCGAAACGAGGTTCCTCCAAAAGCATACGTTGCTCCAGCAGGAGGTGGCCGAACGGGACCATGTTCCTGAGGTCATCGGCTCTGCCACTATCCATATTCAAATTGAGACCCAAGAGGGATGGACCCGGTGAGTGCTCCAAGGTCTCGGGTGACAGCGCTGACCATTGCAAACTTGTGTCCTAAATGTTGGTCTGCTTGCAGAAATTGATTGACGGAAGTACGAAGGTAATGTATCTCGCACCAGAGTAAAACTCTCCCTCTTTCAAGAGTCCCAATTGCTTCCCCGAGTTGACGCAAGTCGACCTGACATAAGGCTTTTTTTTCGATTCTAATAGCGTGCGCCTTGGAGTACAGAACCCTATGTAGCACTTAACTATGTTTCCTGCCGATTTCCCATGTATCCTTGTCCAATAACAATTCTCTGCCCTTCCTCCGATAGCCTCCCCGTGATATGGGGGATAGTCCAGTGGCATGCTATGGAACTTGTCATACGTCGCGGCGGGTGTCGCATGCTGTAGCTACAAAGTTGGTACAAGAGGCTCTACTTTTTGCACCAACTTTGCAGCTACAGTGTGCCTCTCTCGCCCTCGACGTAGTCATATGTAGTTGAAATGGAGGGGTGATGGAGAAGTCGCACAATATAAGCCACTCGTATGCAAACCGGAATCAATCAGGCAAGCTCACATGACCATTGTTGATAAGCTGAGAATGCAGTTTCGACCCCTCTCAACCTTATCGTGCAAATAGAGCCCAGAAAAGACCCCGTGGAACGGGTGAACAAGGTCTGTAAAGGCAGATAAGAGTCGTGAGGAGAATACAGAGCAAATATAGTTCGGCACTTTTTGATAGCCTCCTTGATGTCGATATTGCGGACCCTCAAGAGGTCCATTCATGAGAGGTGCATCCCTTTGAGATCCAATAGCCCCTCATCAGTCGTTCCCTTTGACTCATAGCAGAAGTTCGAATGGGTACGGAGAATGGGCATAATGAACAACGACCGGACCGGTGACATGCGCTGCACCAATCTCGGCCCACTCCTCAAGTTGGCAAGCGTGAATTTCCGACCACGACACTGGACTCCCGTGCGATATTATCACTTTTCTTTGCCTCCTTAATCCTGTCTCTTCGACGCGTTTTGCGTTGCGGTGTCTCTGTCTCCTTCGCCCCAGTCAGTCTCCGAGGTGGCTCACTCTGCAAGAATATGTCAACGCCGTGTTGCCATTCCATTTTGGTAGGATTCTCCCAACCTGGTAAAGTCTTAACAGGTTCATCTTGGAGTTTCTGTCCGTCATCATCCTCCTCATTGTCTCACTCACTTAGCCTCACTGTCGCCTCTCTCGTCTGAGTTCCGACATCCCCAATGTTTGTCTTGTCTCGCTATTCCCCTCAGTCCCTCGTTCCAAATCTCGTTCGGTCTGGTCACTCGACCCTTTGACCTCGGCTCCCATGCGTGGCGGTTCGCCTTCCTCACTCATCGCTGCATGCCTCTCTCTCTGCTTAACAAATCTGTAGGCTTCCGTTCCCGGCTGACCCAGCATTTCTCACACACAAGCCTCGGACGCCGCAGTCTATTGACGTTTCACACTTCCTCGTCCCTGCCCGTACCTGCTGCCTCGTCCGCACCTCCATTCTTTTCTCAATCGAGTCTTTATCTGCTTGTTTCACTCTCCCCCGTCCTTCTATTGCACGTTCATGAGCAAGTTATGCTCATGAGTGATTCTAGAATTGGATGAAGGGTTTCCCAGCTGTGTTTGTGCAAGGTTCAGACTTCGACTGGAATTGTCCAGTTCTATAACCCTCTGCGCCCAGGCCAAGAAGAGTATGAGCGCGCTGCGCGAAGAAAGGTGATCGTCTTGGGAATGTCAAAAATCAAAGTAATATTGTTTTGCCCAGGTGCGTGCCAGTCACAGATCTGAATGGCGCTAATGAAAGGTATAGCACAATGTGAGATAGGTTGAGTTGCTTATGTCACCTCTTCGTCCCAGTTGCTGTGCTGTTCATCAAACTAACGTCGACCGTGTTTCCCATAGCACATAATTAGAACATAAACTTGATATGGATGACTGTCTGGTAACCCATTTCCAGACAGCCGTGTATACACAATCCAACCCATACAGTTGCGCCCAGTCCAAAACCCTCATCGTGAAATAACAGTGTGACCACAGGACGCGTATAACGTGTCTGAGCCCTTGCATGCACTGCTATGGATACTCACTGACAAACAGTAAGCACAAAAGCTGTATTCGAACAACGCCTTGTAAAAATGTTCCGCCAGCTCTCGTCTGTCTTCATCCACCATCACCCACGTCGTTTCGACAACACTGCAGAACCCGCAGTACTGTAACATGGCGACGAGGTGAAGTCCCTCATCGTCGATGCTTCCTTCAGTCATCTTCATCCTGACCGCCTCTGGAGGAGCTAAAAGTGATAATATCATCATAGACAGATGTAGCCTCCTCGCAATCGTCATTTACAAAAGTCATACAATAGTGACAGATAAGTGATTGAGCAAAGGCGAAGTGAGCCTCACGCAGCAGCTCATGCTTCCTCGCCACTCGCAGGCACTCAACAACCCGATCTAATGGTTGATCTAGGGCCCCAAGACCGATTTTGGACAGAACTATGCTAGCAAAGAGAGCCAGCGAATGAGTGGTGTGGACGTCGGACATATCCAATATGAGGATTCCACGACAGAGTGTTGCCATCTCCCCAATATCTTGCATCCGCCTTTAACTCCAAACTCTACTTTAGTTGCCGGCGCAGCCACGAGATTGTCATGGATGCGTATTATTTTCCCTATTTTTCTGTATTTTTACGGATTTATTTGGGCAAGGTATAAGTGGCCAAAGTACTTAAGTTTCTTATCATTAGATATGATAGGATGGTTAGTCACATGATGCCAACATGTGCAACTTCGGATCACGTGATCGTGGGATACATCATGTGATGTTATTTGACTGTGTGACAGTCTTGCCATCTTTGGACTTCTATTGTTATAGATAACAATAGCGCATGTGCTTGTTGTGATTGGTTAGAATGTAGTAGAATACAATAGAACGCTTACTAGAGTAGTATTACGTGTTGTACTAGGATTTACTCAGCAGATAAGGAGGCCGCGTCATCAAGTAGTCATAGCTGCTTAGTGTGCATCAGTCAGCACAATAGATAAGGGCTATTAATAGATACGACGCGTCAGCACATGAGTCATTACACTTACTAAAGTACTTAGTAATACAATGAGCGTAGTAGTATATAAACCCTGCTGTAGTGTCCTGAGTAGAACCAACTTGTCCTCTTGGTTCTTACTCAGGTATGCATCCTCCCTTGTACCCTTCTCTACATTGCTAATGCAACTTGTCCTCTTGGTTCTTACTCAGCCTATCGCCGCGTGAACCCCTTGTCTTGATCCCTGTATAAGGGATCTAAGTTGACTCACTCTCCGCGTCGTCTATAGGTTCTAGGCGTGATTTATCTCCGCCTAAGGCTTGCGTATCCAACCTCGGCTCGTTCGATTTCTTCAAACCTTTTGTCTTTTATCTTAAGTTGTAGCTGATTGGACTCCGCTACAGAGATACATTGTGAATGCATGGTGCAGGAACCTGAACACTACATCAGGCTAGGCTTGAAGATAGCGGAGGTGTTTGGTCGCAGAAATGGCATCTTCGGGCTGCCTGGATACTAGAGAGCAAGTGGAAAGTGTGAGAGCAAGGAGGAACAGAGATCGAAGGATCAACGTACTAACCACAAATAGGATGGGAGGAGTATCGATTCGGTGAAATGAAGAATCGTCTTATCAAGGTCATTCCTTTGAAATGACAGCTTGTAGCGATCGAATCACGCCCTAGCTAGACTGTAGACGTGAGCAGGGTGAAGAGGATGAGATCGAGGTAATGCTGTGAGCAAATGCAGGGAATCGGTGATGAAGCAATCGACTTTGCAGATAGATCCTGTCAACAAGAGATTGAGACCCAGTTAGTAGGGGGAGAACAGAAAGTTCTGGATTATATCCAGGGCTTACGTTGTGGGATAACCATTCTTAAACGCTTGAGAATTGGAAAGCGAACTTCAGGTCGTTGAAGTGACAATTTGTGCTGTTGGAGGGGAAGAAAGACACAAATTACAAATGGATCCCATTTCAATGACCACGACTTGGGCGTTGGCAAGGGTGTTGATAACACGCAGGGAAATGCTAACACACCACGCCTTGAACATGTGTATCAAATAAAGAATGATAGGAAAACACACGACCGTGGAAGTGTCCCAGCCCAAGTATGCAGCAACAGGCCCGGAAACTGCCGGCCTGAGCCCACCGGTCGACCAGAGGCAGTTGTCGAGGAACAGCCAACACAGCACGAGGACAAGATTAATTAATGAGAGGGGTGCGGAGCATGCAGAGAGATGTCCCACTGCTTCAGGTGACCGTGCGCCAGAGCTGTGAAACCCAATGAGATACAAAAGTCCCGTAAGGCAGTGCGAAAGGTGAAAATATTGTGTAGGGCAGTGCGAATATTGGAAGCATGGGGTCGAGGACAGCCTCTTTGGTGTTGTAGGGCACTGGGTCAGCACTGCAGCACTGGCCGGCTACTAGCGCACTAGCACTCATTGCAAGCCACGCTCCTACTGACAACCCTAGTCTCCACCATCGTCACATCAGTGATCCCCTTTGACCATCACCAACTTCTTTGACCTGCTACTGCATTCTGCCATCTGATCACCAACAACTTTTTGGGTACACTCCCATTATCGAAGTCGCGCACACGTTCCATAGCACGCAAAAACAATTGCTCACTGCGCCAGGCCAAGCCCCAAGTAGAAGTCACCCAGTGAGTTGAACTTCACAAGTCCGTCAGACTCGCAGCCCCTACCTATTGTCCATGTCATCTTGTTCATCTCAGCCTCATCGATGTCTAGTTCCGACACCCCCAACTCTTCCCTCAGTCCTTTTAATGCCGTCTCGCTACTATTGTAAGTCTCGCTTGCTCTCACTTGGTCTCGTCTCTCACGCCTTTGTCATCGGTTCCCTCACGCCGCTGCTCAGTGCTCAGTGCTCAGCCTCCTCACTCGCCACCACACAGCCCCGTCTCCGCCTAATCATCCGTTCGGCCTCCACTTGAGTGTGACTCCGCCCAAGCTCGAGCTCCGGATACCGCACGACTCAATGCTCCGTGCTTTCCTGATCCCTCCCCATACTCGCTACCTCCTCCGCTTCTCCCCTTTCTTGTTCTAGTGTATAACCTACTTTCTTCACTCTCCCACACTCCTCTTGTATCCCCTCCGCCATCGAACTCACGTACATGCCACAGCACGCACAATAGAGCCAACCTGTCTCGCGCGCAATCTCGACGAACATGAGAGAGAAAGAAACGTGAGGTCTAATTCTATTCACACACGCCGCTGTACGAGGAGTAAGTGAGAAACAGTCAAGGAGCAGATGAAACGTGACACCACGGGCGTGATCGCGCGTCGAACGCTCGCGACAATTGGGTAGAATGATGCGTCGGGTCAGTACTGAGAGATGAAGGGGAAGGAAGAGACCTCCCTTCGGCGGACGACGACGGGTTCGCTCTCATTTAGTTAGACACTTGAACGTGGCCTTTTACAGCTTGCGGACGAATTAATAGTGCTCACCACGCCGGACACTTGGCCCAGGCCCATCCCGGCTGTAGACTGCTGGCAAATCATTGTGCTTCGCCAACAGGTATGGTACACCGATGGACGAGCCAACGGTGCTGATCTCGTTCAGCGTCATCCCTCAATTTCCGCTGCCCATCGATCGTGTTCTAAGAAGACGAAAAGCGAAAATGGCCCACAGACCATTGGCATTGCTTGGGGAGTGACTTCACGCAACAGAGACGAGTAGAAGAGGTGGTGATATTCTGTGACAGGTTGCAGGCCTTAAATATATGCCGGTCAGTAGCTAGTAAGCACAGTAGAGGGCAGCAGACAAATTAGAGTGTCGTTGTGGAAAACACCGAACGCAGGGGAACATGATCACTGGCAGTGAACGCAAAGGGGAAACAGTAAAACGTAGAAGCGTCATAGGAGAGAAATTGTAAGCCAAACAGGAGGGAAGTGTGTGGAAATTTTATACAGATCATAAAGGGGGACCAAATAAAATGATCCGAGGTCAAAGGAATGTCGGCAAGGGGAAATACCAAAGACGAAGTACCGTAATGAGACCGGCATCATGAATGACAGCGCGCACTGCTACGGACAGCCAGTAAGCACGAAAGCCATATTCGAACAAACCCGAGTACTCACAGATAATCCCCGTTCATGCCCCGTAATGAACAAAATTCACCCATCTCTCCAGCGTGATCTGCTTCTTCCTTCGTAGCTTCTTCACGGCCACCCGGAGTGCTTTCGCAGACCCTTCGTAAAATGGCACACCTTGCACCCGTCTCGAATTCGAGAACAACGCCTTGTAAAAATGTTCCGCCAAGTCCTGACCATCTTCATCTACCATCGCCCACATCGTCCCGACAACACTACGGAACCCGCAGTACTGTACCGCAGCTGCGAGGTGAAGTCCTTCATCGACGATGCTTCCTTCAGTAATCTCAGCCGTGTGACAAGCAGAGAGAAATGCGAATTCGGCAGTGGGCAGATGCGACCGCACGATCTCGAGTAGCGTCAGGCGCTCACATCCGTAAAGCTCGAATCCAGCCTCAAATGGTTTGCCAGCTTCCAGTGTACCATGACACGCGAAATGAACAAATTGGTGATGATGGAAGCCATCGATGACCGCAGCAGGTGTCGCTGCTTCTGAGATGAGACTTGTGACCTTGGTATCGAGAGCCTGGACGACTTGGATCTCACCCCCAACAGTTGGAAGAGACAGGTCGGGCTGCGCCACAAGGAGTAAGGAAGGTCGATCCGAAGATCGTGAACCAGAATCACGATTACGAGATTGGATGAGCGCGGATAGCGTTGGGGTATAGGAACAGATGTAGAGGTCCATGAAATAGCGCATCTTACCGTCATCGGATGGGATTGGACCCATGGCATGGAGAGGAAGAGAACAAAACACGGATGTCGGGCACCACCATATCCGGGACTGTTCTGGTACTTGTAACTGACAAAGTCGGTCGATGACGGGTTTGCCAATAAGGTTGTAGAGTTCTGCGAGAACGGATGCAAGGGTTCGATCGTAATCACCTGAATCAAGCCCGGATTTGAGTCGCGAGTCCAATAACTTGTCCTTTAATGTGCTCGCACGGTCATAGAAATCACGAGGGGTTGGGATGAGGGAGGGGGGTGTGTCAGGAAGAAGAATCAGAATGTCGGAGCGCCATTTGGAGTGGTTTATGATAATCACAGGACCAGACGAGGCCGCTGAACGGAGTGTGTCGAACGATGGGGATGTTAGAAAGCTGTTGAATCCCGGCAAGGCTTGAATTTGTGAAATGAGGTTGTCGCGTTCCTTCAAAAGCCCACGCTGCTTCAGCAGGAGACGCCCGAATGGGTCCACCGCTCTGAGGTCATCGGCTCCGCCATCATCCACGTTTAATCCGTGGCTTGGCGGGATGGACTTGGTGAGCTCCTCGAGGTCATGGTTGACCGCTGCAAACTTGTCTGCTAATTGTGGGTCCGCCTGCAGAAGTTGATCGACTGAAGTACGAAGTTGACGCATCTCGGACCAAAGTAAGGCTCTCCCTCTTTCAAGAATCTCGACTGCTTCCTCGAGTCGATGCAGGCCGACCTGATATGAGGCATAGTCCAGCGGCATGCTATGAGTGTGGCGAGACAAGGCGAGAGTAATATGCTGTAGCTGTAAAGTTGGTGCAAATAGCAGGGTGTCTTGCATCAACAACACAGCACTCTCGTACACTGTGGAGATAGATGGGTGTCGGGTACATCGTGCGGAAAATGCCCATGTGCATGCGGACTGGAATCGGTTGGGCAAGGCTTCATACCTGTCGATCGCGCGCTGTGAGATTAGTTTCACCAGTTCATCCATGTCTTGCGCACGATGACCTGGAAAGTACATGCAGCGGGTGGGAATAGACCGGAGAAGCCGACCAAGTGCCGAGGAATGCAGGGCGTGGATTAACGGACGCTCCAAAACTTGACGGTGTACGCTGATCGACTCGTTAAGGTACTCGATATTCTTTGTGCGCTTGAATCCTTCAAAGAGAATGTCGCCGAATAATAGGAAATTGCACGATGTCAATAGTGTAAAAGCTAGGACGCTATAGGACCCTTAGTGGTAGTATGAGATAGAACGACTAAGGGTCAACAAGTGAATACCACAACGCGTAAATAGGATAAGTCAGGTGATACGTAGATGTAAGCTCGTGACCCAATGTGAGCTCGTGACCATATCTCGACACTCCTCCTCAATGCGAATGTGTAGGTAAACAGCATTATTGCGGACGCGGAGTGGTATCGTAAGATGAACGAAGTGATAAATAAAATATTAAAAGTAAACCAAGAGAGATCGAAATGAGAGAGAACGAAACCAAGAAGTGAGAGATCGAAACGGAGAAAACGGAAGAAAAACATTGTAGTGCTCCTCCTCACTGTGAACCTGTGTTCGCGCAAGGAGAGATACCAAGGTAATGGCGGAAGCATAGGAAGTCGACTTTGCCGAGGGGTTTTGTGAAGATGTCCGCTGTGTTTTCTTTGGAGGGAACGCGAGATACTGTGATGTTGCCGGCCAGGACTTGTTCCCGGGTGAAGTGATACTTAACGCGCACGTGTTTTGTATGGGGATGCCAGACGTGATCTTCGGTGAGTCGAGTGGCGGCGTCATTGTCGCAGAGTAAGCGTGATGATGGTTGAGGGAACTGGAGGCCGGTAAGGAGTTGACGGAGGAAGAGTGCTTCGTGTGTTGCGTCATGGAGTGCCATGTATTCCGTGTAGCAAGTGGAGTCTGCGACAGTGGCTTGTTTGCGTGAGCTCCAAGATACCACACCTGAGCCCAGTGTGAAACAGTAGCCTCTGACTGAGCGGCTAGTGTCCAAGCAGTTGGCATAGTCAGAGTCCAAGTAACCCGACAGCGAGATTGTGTTCCTGCTGCCTAGCGTGAGTGAGAGCAATCGAGTTCCCTTGAGGTAGCGTAGAACGCGGATTGCGGCAGCCCAGTGGTCAGGTCTGTAACAGTCCAGGAATGACGCTAGACGTCCAGTGGCATATGCAATGTCTGGCCTCGTTGCGACAGCGAGGTACATTAGACTGCCAACCAGCGAACGATACGGTGTACGGTCAATCCATTCCGAGACTTCAGGGGGGATTGGCAGGGTTTTGTCTGGTTGTCGAAGCTGGACACCGGCTACCATCGGGGTGTCGACGGGATGTGCGTCACCTTGATTGTATTGCTCAATCAATCTGTCGATTTTCGCGGTTTGAGATAGTGACACTAGTCGATTTGTACGGTCGCGAGTGATGGCGATGCCTAGTGCGTATTTGGGGGGTCCGAGGTCTGAGATATCCCACTGAGCTTTAAGCTTGTCTCTGAACCAGACGTTGTCGGCAGGGTTAGAAGAGGCGGAGAGTATGTCGTCGACATGAACGACGAAAATGATGGTACCAGACGTTGATTGGCGGCGGTACACGCACCATTCGCATTCAAGGCGCTCGAAACCCCAACTTGTAACGGCCTCGTGGAACGTCTGATTCCAGATCCGACTAGCTTGCTTCATGCCATAGATGCTCTTCATTAGACGCATAACCCAATCTTCTTTACCTGGGACTTCGAAACCTTCGGGCTGCTCCATGTACATTGTTTCATTTTTGGGGAGGATCCCATGGAGGAAAGCCGTCTTGATGTCGAATTGTTGTAAGTCCCAATCTAGAGTGGCGGCAATGTGGAGGATGGTGCGGAAAGATTCGAGCCGAACAGTCGGCGCGGTGGTTTTGTCGTAGTCGATGCCCCAGCGTTGAGCAAAACCTTTGGCAACGTATCGTACTTTGTATCGGACGACTTTCCCTGTATCATCACGCTTCTGTTTGCAGATGAGTTTGCCCTTAAGGGGACGACAGTCGCGTGGAACTTCCGAGCGAGGTACGAGCACGAATACCTTCAGGTCTTCAAGGCTCTTTAATTCTTCCCGGCCACCGGTGATCCAGAATTCCCGCTCCGGGGAGGCTAGTGCCTGCGCCCAAGTCGGTTCATCGTCCGGTTCTACCGTGGGTTCCAGGGAGCCGTCACTGAGGGCAGCTAGTGCTTCGTCAACGCTTAAGGAGTCATCTTCAAAGTGGAGGTCAGCGTGAAGTAGGTCGTGTGTGTCGCGTACTTCGGAGTATTCGGAGAGTATAGCAAGGGCATGATCGGGTTGAGGTGTGATGGACCGCTGTGCACGCTCCTCCTGGCAGCGAGCCCCGGACGCGCGTGCCTGAGAGATTGCGGTGGCAAGGCGCGGTCCATGGCAAAGGCCGTCATCAGTCACAAAGCGGGCTGAAGGAACCGGAATGCGGGACGAGCAGCGGGCAGGAGGTGGGGGGGGAGGGGGGGGGGAAGGAGAAAGAGACGAGAGTGGGGATAGAGGCGGGAGGGGAGGAAGGTGGGAGGGAGGAGGGGTGGTGATATCGCTGATGCTTGAGCTTGAAGTGACGTTATCGGTGATGGTATGATTGTTGTCGCTTGATCTTGAATTGACGTTATTGTTATTGACGGTGTTGGAGACGGTATTGCTATTTATATTGTCAGAAGATGAGTTGTACGTATTATTAGGTGCGGTGATTGTAGATCTGGATGGAAGGGAGAGGGATGTATGTGTAATGATTCTATCAGAAGGAAGTAGGGGATCATTATCGGACATATTTGAAGATGAGAAGGGGGGTGGAGGGGACGAAGTATCGTAATGCGCGGGAGAAGGGCCGGGCGCGTCCCAAGAAGGGGAAGAAGCCGAAGTGGAGGTGCCCAGTATAGTGCCGGGAGATAAGGAAGATGGTTTGGAATCTAAGTGTTCTGTAAAGGAAACGTGATAGGAATTGAAAACGCGAGATGTAGAAGGGTCCCAAAGCCTATAGGCTTTGGAGTGAGGAGCATATCCGATCAAGACACAGGGGAAAGAACGCTGATACAATTTGGGGAGTGAAGGTGTGTGAAGAGCGAAGGCGCGGCACCCGATTTCCTTGAGGTGAGACAGGGAAGGTTTATGGCTGAACCATAGTTCGTAAGGAGTCTTTCCACTGTTGGCTGTGGAAGCCGTAAGCGTTGTGAGGTATGCAGCGGTGGCGCAAAACTCGTCCCAAAGAAATGTCGGTGCATTGCAGGCAAGGCGCATAGTGCGAGCTTTACCGAGGATTGTTCTGTGGAGACGCTCCGCCCTTCCATTTTGCGCTGACGTATAGGGGGCTGTGAGTTGATGGTCGATGCCTTCCGTGCGGCACCAGTCGCGTATACTCTTGGAAACGAGTTCTCCGTTGTTGGAAACGAGGATCTTCAATTTTTCCCCTGTCTGAGTTGTTACAGCTTTGTGCCACGTCTGGATCGCATCGCAGGCTTCGTTTTTAGCACGCAGAGGGATGCTCCACACGTAACCGGAGAAATCATCTATCAGGTTCATCGAATACAAGTTTCCGGTTCGAGAAGGGACAGTCATTGGTCCACACAAGTCCACAAACACTCTTCCAAGACGCTCTTCGGATTTACTTCCCTCCCGTGTTTTCGGTACTGATGAGCGTGACTGTTTGCCGACGGCACAGTGATCACATCTAGGGGGAAGGGAAGAGAGGTCGATCAGCATACCTTCGGACACACCGCTTTTGGCCATTTCCACGATCGTTCGGGTGTTGCAGTGACCGAGACGGCGGTGCCATGTCTCGATGTCAGGGATTCTGGTGTAGAAGGCCATGGGCGGGTTTGGGGACTTGGTACGGTTGGACGCGGGCATTTTGGTAGAGAGAGTGTACAGGTGCTTGGACGTGGAGATCGATCCGCGTATGAGTACGGTATTGCTCTTGTTGGTCACCCAACAATCAGTGGAGTTGAAGTGCGTTGTGTAGTCACCGCCCCTGTTAAGAGCGAGAATGGAGATCAGACGGACAGACGATTCGGGTATGTAGAGAGCATTCGTGAGCTTCAACTTGTGGCCACTGGCGATGTGAAGGTCGATGTCGCCAACTCCAATTGCGTAGATGGCGGACCCAGCTAGTCCCTTTACGGGATGGCGAGGGATCCGTTTGATCGATTTGAAGTCTGACGCCACCGGTGAGATGTGGCAAGTTGCGCCGGTGTCAAGAATGAAGGGCAAGTCGTCGGCACGTGCGATGTTACAATGAGCTGTTGCACCCCAATCGACAGAGACTTGAGTGTCTCCATTCGTAGCGATCATCGCAAAGTACTCCTCCTGGTCATAATCGGCCAGGGAGATATGGTCGTACTCGCTTGTTGATGTCGCTGCAAGGGCGGTGCTCGAAGTGGATGTAATCGTGGCCGGCGCAGTGGAAGACTGTGTAGTGGTGGCGGTGGTGTCCGGTACCAGCATATAACTTTTCCCGTTAAACATGACTGTATTGCTGGGGGTTGTTACAGTGGCGATGGATGTGGTTTGAGCCACGTTTGCGCTTTGATTTGTGTTTTGACCCGCGTTTTGATTGTTGTTACGATTGGTGTGAGTGGAAGATTTGCCATTTGCGGCTCTTTGTGCCGTTCGTGCCTCGTCGATGGACTTCCCGGCCATTTGGCCTCCCGGTGCGATGCAGTATTCAGTGCGATGGTTGGTACGCTTGCAATTTGCGCAAATCGGTCTAGGTTTGTTGGTTACTGCTGCGAGGGTGGCGTTCTCGGTGGGAATGAGGGGGAGACCCGTTCTCTCGCGGGTCAGAAGGAGCTGTTCTTCACGGATGATTCGATTCTTTACGTCAATGGACGTGGTGGACGGACTGGACTGAAGTAATTCACTAATGGCGGACTGAAGGGGAGGGAAGGCCTCGAGCACGTGTATGAGGATGAGGATCTTGAACTTGTCATCGTCCATTTTCCCCAATTTCGCAAGCCTATCGAGCACACGGTCGACGTCATCTATTGTGCGGTGAAGGTTGATGGGAGAAGTGGCGGAAAATCGAAGGTCAAGAGCTTGTTTCATGACCGTTACTTGTGCGTGTACTCCCAGGTTTTCATGGTTCTTTCTCAGAGTCTCGTAGACATCGTGTGCAATCTTTTGCTTACTGGCGATCCCATACTCGACACTTGACACATGTTCAAGGATAAACGCACGAAGGGCGTGGTCATTGCTTTTCCAGTTTTGTGCTGCTTCGGGATGTGCTGCCGGATCAGGGCAAGGGAAGGAACCATCTAGATAAGAGGAGAAATGGCGTTGATCAACGATCAAGTTCAAACGCCGGTCCCACTCGTCCCAGTTGGATTTCAATCGATCGAGAATGAGATCTGTCAGCCATGCCGCATCGGTGGCGAAGGAGCGTAGGTGGATGACAATACTAGTGGCTCCAGAGCCTCCGCCTGAGCCGCTGGGTGTCCCGCCAGTACCACTAGGTGTCCCGCCAGTACCGCTAGGTGTCCCGCCAGTATCTCCGGGAGCGCCGGTGCCAGGATTGAGAGTTGACATGAGTTAAAGAGTTGTTGGAGTGTAAATGAGGAGTATGATGATGAGTCGTTTAGTCCAAGGGGTTCAAAGCGGTTCCTAGTCTAAGCCACAGGGCCCATAACCTGTAAAAGCTAGGACGCTATAGGACCCTTAGTGGTAGTATGAGATAGAACGACTATATTGGATAATACCTATAGGACCCTTAGTGGTAGTATGAGATAGAACGACTAAGGGTCAACAAGTGAATACCACAACGCGTAAATAGGATAAGTCAGGTGATACGTAGATGTAAGCTCGTGACCCAATGTGAGCTCGTGACCATATCTCGACAAATAGATTTCTTGGAGCAGAAGCAACTGCGCTTCGGCCCTTTTCGATAGCTTCGTCGATCTCCGTTATGTCGCCATCGTGGATCCCAGAGAGAAGTCCTTTGAGGAGATCCAGCACCTTCCACTGACCGATTTCTGGGTTGCCTTTGAGCTCCTTCATGGGTCGCACTGGCACTGGTTGAGATAACGGTAAAATGCTGGTCGATGCTTCCGGGCCTTCAATGGAACCAAAGTAACCGAAGCGCTGCTCCGCAGCCATTGCCGCAAAACGATCTATTCTAGAAGATTGGCCGGGAGTTGCACGAGCGCGATATATTGCCTCCTCTGTATATTCAGGGGTCTTGCATACGCTCGATCGGAGCGTCGCTAGCATTGTCACGAACTCTTGAATTAGGACTACGGATTCACCCTGATCGTCTCCGGCGGAACTAGAAGTGATAATTTCATCAAAGATAGAAGCAGCCTCCTCATAATCGTCATTCACAAAAGTCATAAAATAGCGATTGGCAAGAGAAAAAGCAAGGGCAAGGCGAGCCTCGAGCAGATCCGGCTTGTACTTCCTCACCAGTCGCAAGCACTCGATAACTTGATTCGATGGCGGATCAATTGCCAAGTGGGTCGTTGTGGATGTGACCAACCCAACAAAGAGAGCGATAGGGCCTATGGTGTCGCTATCGGACGCATCCATGAGTTCGCGGCAGAGAACTGCCATCTCGTCAATGTCCTGCGTCACGTTTCCAGCTTCTAACTCCACTTGTAAGGCCAGCGCATGTACGAGAGTTGTCGTGACTTGACAGCGCGGGACTGATAACAGTGGGTGAGGCTGGTGTCGAAATGGCGGAGATATTTGGCTGCGTAAATGACGTCTTCAGGCTGGTGGGACACTTTCGAGCGCTTGAGAAGTGCGAAAGCGAGGAGGAACAAAGCTGTAAGGATATCTCGACCGTCTTCTAGCCACAAACAGGGTACGAGTAGTGATTCGGTGAAATGAAGAATTGCCTTGTCGAGATCTTCCCTTTGATTGGACTGCATGTGTCGCAGGAGTCGTAACATAGCCAGCAAATAAACAATGAGGTGGCGACGAGGATCAAATCGGGATGATATAGAGAGAACATGCTGAACTTGTGTGATGAGGGAATCGATTTCGTGGATAGATCCTGCAAACAGTCAGTCGAGACACAGTTGGTACGAGGACGGGCCTGGAAAGGCTGAGAGGGTACCAGCGGCTTACCTAGTTTGTAGGCCATGCTTTATACACTCAAGACTTGGAATATAAAGTGTAGCGACGAGTTGGGCTATTGGGGGCGAAAGAAGACGCAAGTATCAAGTGGGTCCCTTTACGACGTCCAGGACTCGGGTACTTGTAACACGGTGGAACACACCACGCCTAGAACATGTGTATCAAATAGAAGAACGGTACAGAGTAAGACGTACAGGAAAGCACAGCCGATATTCTCACATGACTGTTGGCGTCCTGTCCCCAGCCGGCAAGGTGGAAACAGGCAGGGACTGCTACGTAAGCAAACACTAACCTGATAAGCAGGAGGTCGAGCAGAGGCAGTAGCCGCTGTGCATCCAACATTACACGAGGACGAGATTTATGTTAATTCATGAAAGGAGCGAGGGAATCACTGGCAGAACCGCAGAAGGCTGTCCTGGTGCCGTAGCCACCCGCCACCAATTTCAGTGTCAACCCTGGTCGCTGCCATTGTCAA
>WTXK01000529.1:0-30541 GCA_025769895.1 Lactarius psammicola | reverse complement strand
TAAATCCTCCCTCTCCCATATTCCTTTCATCACCAGTTCTTGAGTTTCGTCGCTCTTGTTAGCAATTGTTTGGAGTACTTGCGCTGCTTCTTGTTGTGGCGTGAGGCTTGCGGTGGCCCGTACTTGTGCGGGCGGTTGTTGCGTTTGTCGTTGTTTACAGGGCTGTGTGCAATCGCGACTGAAATGTCCGTATTTCTGGCAATTGTAACATTGTACTCCCCTGATATCACGGGGCTGTCCCCGCTGAATGTATCCTCCGCGGGGTACGTATCTTCCTCTTGTCCCCTGGGTGTATTGTCGGAAGCCCGGGTCGTTCGGGCTCATCTCTTCAGATCCAGCGACTGCGATGGTGTTGTTGTCGACCTCTCCTCCGCGTGCTCTTGCTCTTGCAGATGTGTCCATCGCATCGGGGTGTGAAAGGTGTGGTGGCAGGGTATACCCTCCTCGGTTTCCTGCGTGATTGCGGTACTTCTCTAAGTTCTTCTTTCCTTCGCTGAAGTGATTTTGCAGATGGATGTACTGCTCTTGTCGCTTTAAGAGCGCTTGCTTCCATCCTTCGTAACTTTGCGGGTTGTCGAGCGTGTAACATTGCTCGTAGAGCTTGCGCGGGAGCCCCTTGGTGAATACATTGATGACCATTGGCGAATCTGCTCGATAGCCAGCGCGCCGCACTAGTTCCTCAAAACGGGACACATACTTGTCAATATCTGTCCCCTGCATGTATATCCCTTCCTGCAGCGCCGCTCACGCTTGTTCTTGTTCCATCGTGTTCGTAAAGCGGCGCTTGAAGCTTCGGTACACGGCTTCCCATATCCGTTCGTCGTCCTCGGGTATTCCATTCGCAATCTGAAGCGTTAACCATCTAGTGTGGGTGGTGATCCATTCGTTGAGGTCGTCTCCTTCCAGGAAGGTGAGGAAGAGGATGGCACGCGAGTATGCTTCGCGCATTGTTTGCGTGTGGCGGTTCATGCCTCTGTACAGTTCCCACTTGGTTAGAAAGGTTTCAGTAGCTTTCCTATCGCCGCAGAAGATGGGAGGTGGCTGCCCTTGTAGTTTGTTATAGTCTCCTCGTCCGTTGGGGTCGACCCCTTGTGGGCCTCCGCTTCCTCCTCCTCCACCTCCGCCTGGGGGTGGTCCCCCTCCGGGTGGTCGTCGCGGTGGTACTCCTCCTGGGTAGCGACCCGGAGGTCCTCCTCCTCGTGGGATGTTGGGTGGTATCCCCTCGCCTTCTACGTGTTGCCTTGCCAAATAGCTCCATACTCGGCTCTGTTCCCTATCGGAGGGTGGATCAGGTTGGTCGGGTCCGTACATTCATTGATTTGCGAGTTCGTCGAGAGTCAGGTGATGACCCGTGTTTGGGTCAATGACTCGTTCTTCCGGTTGTAGGGGTGTTGGCGCCCTTTCTTCTTCGCGTTCGTTTTGCATCCTTCGCTCAGCCAGTGCGTCGGCGAGTCTGTTTTCTTCTTCGGTGTACGTGCGTGTTTCCGTGGCCATTACTGCGGGCGATCTGATATTGATCTGTTCTGCTTGGGCAGCCAAGGAGTTGATACGTATCTCGTCAAATCGTCTGCGCTGTTGTTCTTCTTCTGCGTCTGGACGGTCTCCGACCTCGTCCTCCGTTGTGGTCTGTTCTGTAGTGCCTTCTGATGGTGCTGGTGCACTGTCGTCTTCTTCACCGTCGATTGGTCCCCACTGGTTCCTATGCACTACCTCGCTTCGTAGAATGTTGCAGTTATAGTCGTTCCCTGTGGGTCGAAGTACGTCCCACCGTTCTCTGCGAGGACTCCAAGCAACTTCTGTCCAGCACGTATGTTCGAAATTGAACTCAACTGGATAGACCCTCGATGGTCTCGTTGGTATGTCCACCCAATATCCGGTAACGTTGTTCACTGTACCCCACCACGCGTTTCTGAGGTAACGGACGGGGACGTTTCGATCTCCCCTTCGTTCGATTGAGTATTGCGCGAATACCCAGCTATCGGCGGTAGTCTCGGTCGCCACGTTGGAGCTTGGTCTTAATGTTACGTGTCTACTGGCACGTGGCTCGACTTGAGCACAGGATAGGCGACACTACCAGAGGTGACTTAGCGATATGACGGCCCTTCGTGGCACGTGATCGTAGGAGTATAACAGTAAGCCCTTATTCAAGGGACAATACTGACTCGAGGATGATAACGACAAGGCAGACTCCCACTGAGAGGAGCGCAAGACTTATCCCGATAAAGAAGGATAGGAGTGTTGAAGACAGAGTAGATTCAAGAAGACCAAGCTGCGGACTACGGCGCAGCTTGGCTAACCTTATATACATGTACACGAGGGCTTTAAAGCGCCTCTTGAATGGTAGGTAACCAATCACGTACAGTATGGTTATCATAAGAGTCCGTCCGAGTCATACAATGCGAACCAATCACAACCTCGTAGCTTATCGTACAATACTGGGTTATCAAGACCGTTATCTCTATGAGTCACATACCGATATCACATGTCACCAGTCCGGGGATACAAGCTACCCGGAGAGCCGGGACGTAACAGTGACGGCGTCTAGAATTCATAATCTGCTCCACTTCCCACTCTGGTTCTCCATCAACCAGTTCTGGGGAAGGTTCCGTGAAGTTAGGACCATGTTCTGGGGTTTCTCTGTATGGGGTGAGGAGCGATGCATGGAAGACATTGTGGATCTTCCATTGGGGAGGGAGTTTGAGGCAATAGGAGGTGTGTGAAATGATGGCGGTAACTAGAAATGGCCCATAGTGATACGGATTGCGGAACGAACGGAACCTTACTAATACTTATGACCGGGTTAGTAAGAGTATATGTGTCATGGACTAATCGTATCAGTCAGCAGTAGAATCACATGTCTTTATAGACTATGAGGTAGTATTGCTATTCGTTGTATGGATTGGAGAGGAGCTTTAAAGCTGCCTCGATACATGTATATAAGTCATCGTATTGAGACCAAGGCTCTTTAGCTTGGTCTTCTTCAATTTCACTTCCGACTTGTATCCTCTTCTCTTAGCAAGAACGCCATTGCTCTCTATCTCGGCAAACTCTCGACTGACACAAGGACACGCAATATTGTCTTGTTGTCATAAGGGTTGTGTACTTTGCTAAGTCACATACTCTTTACTTTGTTGCGTCGCCATTCAAATCGCCTAAGTCAGGCTTACGCCGTGAAAGCGTAACACATAGTGCTTTGGGGCTAGCTTGGCAGTGGGGTGTCGTGTGGAGGTTCCTGGCATCTAACTATACTTTGTCCCCAACACAATAGGGGACGAATCGCATGGGTTTCTTGGTCATGAGTTCCTGGGAGCGCTTTATTGCTTTCTGTGCCTGTTGCCTTGCTTCTTTGATTTGCTGGAGCCGCTCATTGACTGATGGGGCCTTGGAGGTACGGGTGATTTGATGGACACGTGGGATGTGTCCCATGATGAGTTCAAATGGAGTCTTCTTGGTAGTGGCGTTGGGCCAAGAGTTGAGGGTGTACTGTGCGAGAGGCAGCCATGCTGCCCAGTCAGTTTGCTGGTAGTTGGTGTAGATGTGAAGGTACTGTTTCAGTCGCTGGTTTGTTCTTTCTGACTGGCCATCTGTCTGGGGGGTGATAGGCGGTATTGATGTTTTGTTCAATGTTTAGGAGTCTGCAGAGTTCTTTGGTAAATGTGGTGGTGAAGCGGGGATCGCAGTCAGAGATGATTCTTTTGGGGAGTCCATAATGGGGAAGTACGTAAGTGGCGTATAGTAATGCAGTCCCTTCAGCGTCGAGGGTCTCTTTGCAGGGGATGAAAATGGAAGCTTTGGAGCAATCATGGTCTGTAATCGTAAGTATGGTATTGTAGTCTTGGGACTTGGGGAGTTTCATAATGAAATCAAGGGCAATGGTTTTAAAGGGGTTTGCATGTGGGTCAGTGGAAATGGGGAAAAGGGGTGGCTTGGGATTTGTGGGGTTGTTTTTACGTAATTGACAGGTGGCGCATCCTTTGATATAGTTGGTAACGGTGTCTTTCATGCCTGGCCACCAGTAGTCTTGTGAGATTGCGTGGAGGGTCTTTGAAATTCCGGGGTGGCCGGCTGTGACTGAGTCATGATAAAGGGAAATTACCCCCCTCCTTAGATTGTCGTTTTCCACAACAACAAGTTGACCTCCACGCCAATACAGGTGGTCTTTCTTTGTAAGATTGTGAGTGAGTGCCCACTTGTTTAAGAGTTCTGGGCGCTTTAGTTGGTGGGCATGGGTGTGGTCGTCAATGGAGGAGAGGGTGGCAGCATTAATGAAATACTGGGGTGGAAGGACTGTGACGGAATCATTATTGTCTGAGCCATCATGGTGGTCTGGGCGTCTGGAGAAGGCGTCGGCTTTATTTGTGTTGCTGGGCTGGTGTTGGAGGACGAAGTTGTAATCAGCGAGTTTGGATACAAGGCGGACTATCCGCCTGTTGATGTGCTGGGGGTTGCGGTAATACTGGAGGTTCTTGTGGTCTGTGAGCATGGTGACTGGGTGTGGGGAGCCAGCTATGAGATGGCGCCAGTTTTCCAGGCCCCTGACAACAGCTAGGAATTCTCTGTCATGGATGTCATAATTGCGCTTGGCCTCTGTAAAGGCCTTAGAGTGGAATCCCACAGCTAGTGATTTTCCCCGGCCATCCTTTTGTGACAGGATGGCCCCTGTGGCAAAGGCGGAAGCGTCCACTTCCAATTGGAAGGGTTTTGACATGTCAGGTTGGCGGAGTGCAGGGTTTGACAAGACAATGGAAATGAGCTTGTCCAGGGCTTTGTGACATTCAGGGGTCCATTAGAACCTTGTTCCTTTCCATAATAATTGGGTCAGGGGGTGTGCAATGGTGGCAAAGTTGGGGATGAAGGGATGCTGATACCCCAAAACTCCCAAGGTGCTTCTGACTTGTTTGACGGTTGTAAGTTCTCTGGGCCAATCTTTCAGGCCATCGGCTTTAACTGGGTCAATGGAGAGCTGATCTCCATTTACGATGATACCAAGGTACTCGATCTCCTTTTGCTCAAAGACGCATTTGGAGGGCTTCAGGAAGTATAACTCTTCCTCTAACAGGTCTAATACCGCGTGGACAATTTCTCTATGATGCTCTAAGTCATCTCCTGTGGCAATAAGGATGTTGTCCATGTAGACAAAGAGCTCAGTGGGGTACTTGTTCTGTAGATGCCAAAACATCCTATTCATGGTGCGTGCAAACGTGGCGGGGGAATTGGTGAGACCAAAAAACATGACATGTGGCTGAAAAAGTCCAAAGGGGGTTTTGAATGCTGCCTTCCATTGGTCTTCTTCCCTGATGCGGATGTTGTTATATCCCCAGCGGATGTCGAACTTTGTGAAAATTTTCTTTCCTTGGAGTTGTTCCAGGATGGTGTTGATAAGGGGGACCGGGTATGTGTCGCATACTGTGGCTGCATTCAGGGGGTGGTAGTCCATGATGGGGTGAAGTTTCCCATCCTTCTTCTTCCTGAAGAAGAACAATGATGCGTAGGGGGAGTTGGATCCAACAATGTAGCCCTTCTCCAGGTGTTCGTTAAGGAACTCCTTGGTGGCTGCCTTCTCTGCTGGGGTTAACGGGTAGATTTTGCAATTGAGTGTGGCTGGGGCGTCAGGTTTGAGTGTGATTACATGGTCTTCCTCTCTGGCAGGTGGGAAGTGTTGGGCTGCCTTCTCAGAGAAGACAGTGGTGTGATGTGCGTATTCTGTGGGGATTTCTGGGATGTGTTCTGGCTTGGCTTGTGCTGCACACTCAGCCCATTGTTGTGCAACATTGTTGATCTTCATGAGGTTCTGTTGTTTCCTCCACTGGTACCCAGCTGTTTCCATGACAATGTTTTCTCCCTTCAGTTCATTGCATGTCCAGTCGACCTCTGGATTGAAGGCTTTGAACCATGGGTGGCCCAGAATGAGCCGGTCTCTCCCTAGGTTGGCGATGAAGAAAATTTTCTTGATGACCTTTTCTCCTATTTTGATGAATAGGTTGCAGATGTCTGTGATAGTGCCGTCCTTGTTGATTGTGCCATCTACATTGTGGACAATTCTGGGGTGTTCCAGAGGTCTTGTACCCATGCTGAGGTTTTGCAGTGTTCGGCGGTCAATGAAGTTGTCCATTGCGCTGCAGTCAAGGAGTGTCTCAACTTGTGTTTCCTGGTGCCACATATACAGGTGAATGTTAACTGTCATTGAGTCCCTCTTGGTGCTGTACATGTTGCTAACGCTACTGGATTCTTCTGTGATCATGGCTCTGCAGCCCATGTAGTCGATCTCCATGTCCTCACTGTCGAGGTACTCCCCACGCTCCTCCTCTGTCATGGATGCTTTGATGGCCGCAATTTGCTGGGCCTTGGTGAGTGGGACTTTTGTCATGGTGCTGCTGTCAGCTTGTGGGGTTGGAGCAGTGGAGTCAGTGGCGGTGTCAGCCACGCGTGCAGTGGTGTTCTGATTCTGGCGGTTCTGGGGGTACTGGGTACAGTTGCGGGCCATGTGGCCTTGCTTGCGGCAGTGGAAGCAGCGTCCTTCTGCTGCTAGCTTCTTGCGCTCGTCATCAGTGAGCTTGTGCAGTTGTGGGACTGGGGTGGATACTGTGGCATCAACGTCCATTGGGATGACGCCATCATTGCATGGTGCTGAGGGGCGTTGGTTGTTTTGGCGTGTGGACTGGTACTGGTTCTGGGTCTGCTGGCGGGGTCTTTGGTTGCTGCGGTTGTCAAGTCCCGCATTGTGGAGTTCTCTGTTGCACTCAGTTTCTTTGCGTGCGGCTTCCTTCCAGCCGTCCATGTCAGTGGGGATCTTCTCTCTAAAGAGGATGTGGTGGTGGATGTTTGCTTGTAGGCCTGCGCGGAAGCGAGTGATGATGCCTTTGGCGTCAGGCTCCCAGTCAGCTGCGGCGGCAAGCCATTCAAAGGTGGCGATGTAGGTGTTGATGTCATTGTTTTTCATCTCCAGCTTCATGAGCTGTTTGTATGCGCTTTGTGTCTTGGTGGAATCTTTCCAAGCTGCTTTGAAGGCAGCTTCAAACTCAGTCCAGAGGACCTCATCTGTCTCTGTGATGGCATTGGTGGTACGGGTGGTCTTGGCTTCCAAGGAAGCTTCTTGGGAGTTGACCCATGCATCTACATTGGGTCCGCAGATGTAGGAGAGCGTGTGGATGACACGACTGTACGGTTGGTTCATGATGTTGATGTTCTTGTTGAGACGTTTGTAGCACAGGAACTCACACAAGAAGGCTTCGCTCTTGGAGCGATCTCCAGTGAAGATGGCAGGTGGGATGCCTCGCAGGATGCCACCAGTGACTGTTGTGCCAGACATGGGTACTGTGGTAGGTGCGGTGGGGACAATGGGAATAGTGGGGACAATGGGTGCTGGTGGGCCGCTTAAGACTGCTGTGGCTATCTGAGGGAGGACTGTGGGTGCTGAAGATGTGGCGTCAAGTGGGAGGGATCCTTGTAAGGATACTAGTGGATCAAGGGCTACTGTGAGGACGTCGATGTCAGTCGGTGCACTAGGGGTTTCTGTGGGTTCGTAGAGCTGGTTGTGGCGTTCAAGGACTTCAAGTTCTTGCCAGGTGGGTAGTGGTACTCCAGCTGGGATTGCTTCTACTGCATATAGTTGGTTGTCAATGAAGTTTCTGGCGTGCCAATTGGAGTTGGCAAAGACAAGGAGGTGGTAGGTGCCGTTATCAGGGAGGTAGTAGTTGGTTCTAAGGTTTGTGGTAGTCCAGATGGCAGTTCCCCTAGCTGCTTGCGAGAGGTTGTTGACTTGTTCTGGTGCTAGGAAAGGGTACTGTGGTGCAGGGGGTTCTGTGGGTACTAGTGCTGTACTATGCAGCGAAGTGGTACTATCTGAGGAGTTGGAATCTGAGTCCAAAGCAAGAGCGCTGAATCTGCCTGAGCACGATGTGGTGTCTGTCCCTCAGATGAGGGATGGGGTGCAAGGTTTTAGGGTTCAGTGGTACAGTGGGTTCGAGGTGATGCAACTAGACGTTGCCGGTGTAGATAGTTCTGTCTTATGTCAAGGTCTCAGCAGGGACCTTGGGTGTGACTTGCACAAATAAGAACAGAGGTATGAGGGTTCTGTGTGTGACAATTGTTATAGTACAAAAGTCAAGACTTCGGTGGTGGGACCCTAGTTAAAGGGGTTCCCCTAGTAAGGTGATGAGAAGAAGAGAGGGGCACACAGGATAAGACAGTGAAGACGATGGTATTGCTGATGAAAAGATGAAGACAGAACTAAAGTACTACTAAGTCTATGGAGGGTTTATATAGATGGTGAGTGACCCACACCTAACTCCTAAAACCTGACCCACTAGTAACTCCTAGGGTCTGACCCACTACAAAGTCCTAAGCAATCACATGTAAGGGTGCAATCACATGTAAGTAGGCAATCACATGTAAGTAAGGTTGCGTCAGTGGTTGAATACCAAGTTCATATAGTAAAAGTGAAAGAAAAATAAAAATGTCCATGGGATCATGACACCTAGCCAGCTTTGAGCTGGAGCTGCGACTAAGCCAGAGAAAGCCGGCGTTTTGACTGGCTAGGCTCAGTTGGTTCAGTGAAGCCGGTGTCAAAGGCTCCACTTAGCTTGGCAAGCTGGATGGCCTGGCCTGTTCCAGCTCGGCTCCGGCTCAACTAGGCTTGGGTAGCTGCCAACACACTAGTAGTAGGAGTTTGAGGGAGAGGACATTGCATGTGATGAATGAGATGAGGGAGTAGCAGTGGGGTTTGCTGAGGAACTTAGCTTGTTGCGCCTTCTCTTTTTATCTTTTCTTGGAGTGGACTTGGAATTTTCAAACTCCTCGATTACTTGCTCAGCAAAGATGTCTTCCTTATTGACCCATTGGTTTTTGAGTCAGGGTACCCCTTCCATTTGATCAGGTACTGATGTCATTTTGCTCTGCCAAAATGCCGTTCATCTAGAACCCTCTTGACCTCGTATTCTTCTTCCCCTTCTATAAATTCCAGTGGTGGTCGTGAGTAATTTGGTCCATGTATGGGCATTTCTTTGTAAGGAGTGAGAAGATCGATATGAAACACTGGATGAATGCTCCACTGTGTGGGAAGTTCTAATTGATAACTGTATGGGGACATCACCTGAACAACCCTGAAAGGGCCATGTCGCTTAGCTGTTAATTTGGCAGCTGGTTGATTGATCCTTAGATTATGTCCTTTAAGCCACACTAGATCTCCTTCTTTGAATTTTGGGGTTTCTTTATGTTTAACCCATGATTTCTATGCCTTGATCATGAGTTCCTGTGCCTTTTGTCAGATCATTCCCATCTGTTGTAGCCATAGTTGTACCTGAGGAATTGGTGATGGCCTATCGATCCAATCAGCGCAGGGGTTATACCCCATTAGGATTGCAAATGGTGACTCCCTTGTGGTTTCATTAGGCCAGTTGTTATGAACAAATTCTGCAATGGGTAGGTATTTGTTCCAATTGTTCTGCTGTTCATTTGTCCAAAACTGAAGGTATTGCTCTAGCCATTGATTTGTCCTTTCAGATTGTCCATCTGTTCTTGGATGATACGCCATTGATATGTTTTGCTCGATTCCCAATATTTTGCAGAGTTCCCTCATGAATTTGCCTGCGAATCGTGGATCTCGGTCACTGATAACTTTGTTCAGTAATCCAAAACAAAGAAATATGTGCCTAGCATATAGCTTAGCAGTTCCTTCTCCTGTAATTTCTTTGTTGCATGGGATGAATACTGACGCTTTACTACAGTCATGATCTGTGACTGTTAGTATGGTATCATACCCCTGGGACATGAGGAGTTTGGTGATGAAATCGAGGGTGACAGTTTCAAAGGGCATTGCTTCCAGTTTTGGATATATTGGCTGTATGGGTGCTCTGATGGGCCTCATGTTGATCTTGTGGCATTAACATTCGGTGCATCCTTTGACATACTCCTTTATGTCCTGAGTCATCCCAGGCCACCAATAATATCATGCCACAAGTTCTGTTCTTTTTATCCCCAGATGTCCATATACTGGAGAATTATGATGGGCCTTGATGATAGTTCTTTTGGCATAGAGTTCCCCAGTTACTACCCTCTTTCTGTCTTTATACCATGTCCCTTGTATCCTTTTTAATTGATGAGCATTTACCCATGTGGATAGTTTTGCTTGATCTTAATTGAACACGGGATCTTCGGGGTTCATGTCCTCCAGTTCTAAAACTTTGGTAATTCCACTAGTCGACTCCATTGTCATTCCTCTAACGAATACTTGATCAGGGAGTACTATAACTCCTTTGTTATCTTGTTCTCCTTGATCATAATCAGGTCTTTGCGATAAGGCATCAGCTCATCCATTGGCTTTTCCTTTGATGTGATGAATTTCAAATTTGTATTCCGAAAGTTCCAAGACTTCTCTGGCGACCCGTCTGCTGATCTTCTGTGTGTGAAGGACTCACTGACTAGTGAGGCCGTTTACGCTTGGAACTCGGAAGGGGACGACGAACAATAGGGAAGAGGAGGAGGGTGACTAGGAGGAACAGAAGTAGGGGCTTGAGCACGAGCAGGACTGCGAAGGGAAGATTCAATTCTATGGTGGTAGAAAAGAAGGGACAGGGGAGTCTAGCAAGTGATTGTCACAAGTGGACAGTCTGAGGGCTGTCCGTAGTATTAGGCTAGCTTATATACCTAGTTACATGGTCTGTGCGCAGTAGAATACTCTGGAATACAGTGGAAGCATTATAAATAGTATCCAATGGCGTTAGTCTCTCTTAGGTCTCATGACCTTCTCCGCAGTACTTCCTGTAGAAACCGGTAGAAGGCTATAGAAGGTCGTAGAACCTTCTAATACTAATAATAGATCCTTGTTTACCTGTTAGTAATTTGTTTGGACTCTGTCCACAAATAATAACAAGTTAAATCATCCAAAAACATCAGGCGACAATGAAAACGCGATATTGTGGACGCCTCTACTCATCACTTTTGCGCAAACGGACATGGTGGGACCATAGAGCCCAGGTTTCCTACTATATGGGAGGTGGAACCAAGGGTCCTAGTCGGACAACTTGATAGTACCCTTTCTTTGAGTGTGGCAAGTACTATTGATAGTACGTTGGTATAACTAAGTCATGAACGCGGCATACTAGTTCATGACACTGTGGAGAATGCCAGTATTGCAAATTTAGATGATCTGAAAATACTTTCACCTTATGGGGTGAGCCTGCCAGATATGGCCTCCAGTGTCGGAATGCTTTCACAATTGCCAATAGTTCTAGGTTATAGATGTTGTAATTTTGTTCTGCTTCATTAAGCATAGCTAAATAGTATCCGATAGGATGGTGTTTCTTGTCTTCCTTTCTTTGAAGTAATACAGCTCCCACCACAAATCCTGATGTGTCAACCTCAAGTTTGAGTGGTTCTTTCAAATTTGGGTGTGCTGGTACTGGTTCTTGGGTCATGAGGTTTTTAAGGGTTTAAAATGTTGTACAGCATAGAGTGCAGCATACAGGAATGGTTCTCACCTTGTATAAGGGAGAAGAGTAGTCTTAGAGAGTAGAGTGGATGTGCAAGTATGTTACGTCACGTGTTACAACGCGGAACCTCGGGTAGTTCGTATCCCTGGACCGCTGGCATGTGATAGTGGTACGTGACTCATAAGATAATGGATTCCGATAACCCAGTACTGTACAATAAGTGACAAGGCTCTGATTGGCTTGTACGATATGACTCGGACGGACTCTATACGATAACCATACTATGTGTGATTGGCTACCGATCTTTCAAGAGGCACTTCAAAGCCCTCGCGTATATGTATATAAGGTTAGCCAAACTGCGCTTTAGTCAGCAGTTTGGTCTTCTTGAATCTACTCTGTCTTCTTTCATCCTGTCCTTCTTCATCGGTCTAAGTCTCGCGCTCCTCTTAGTGGGAGTCTGCCTTGTCATTGTCATCCTTGAGTCAGTATTGTCCCTCGAATAGGGCTTACTGTTATACTCCCATGATCATGTGCCACAAGGGCCGTCATATCGCTAAGTTGTTCTTCGGTAGTGTCGCCAATACCTGCTCAAGTCAAGCCACGTGCCAGTAGACATGTAACATTAAGACCAAACTCCCTACACCGTGGCGACCGAAACTACCGCAGATAGTTGGGTATTTGCGCAATACTCCATTGAAAGAAGAGGGGATCGAAATGTCCCCGTCTGCTACCTCGCCAACGCACGGTGGGGTACGATCAATAGCACCACAGGATACTGGGTCAAGATACCCACAAGACCATCGAGATACTATCCAGTTGAGTTCAACTTCGAACACACGTGTTGGACTGAAGTTGCGTGGAGCCCTAGAAGAGGAAGGTGGGACGTGCTCAGACCTACGGGACCAGAATATTGTTGCAATATCCCAAGAAGCGAAGTTGTTACGCTCACACGGGCAATCATGCGATGTGCAACTAAGTCAAGTTCGGTAGAAGTCGATAGTCCGATTAAGAACTAAGTTCGGTGATACTACTTGGAGCAGGGCTCAACAAGAGTGAAAGGAAGTGACTCGAAGGTCCTTCTGAATAACAGAGGCGAGGCAAAAGACGAAGGCCTGCACGTTCAACTAAAGGTATCCTCAGAAAGGAATCCCTCTAGAGTCTGTGAGACTGAAGTATGATGTGATTCAAGAAGAAGTTGAGTCTACTGTACAAGCTAAGTAGAGAGCGACTTATATACTGGTACAGCACCAAAGAGTCACAAACAGATGGTGCGATCCTAGGATCCGGGTCCTAGGAATGAGTCATCGTACAATAACATGTGATACTAGGAAAAGAACGCCATAGAAGGCCATAGAACAAAGCATCAGTCAGCGGTGAGTCATATGAGTAATCAGTATGGGATAAGTCCGGCACTTGTACGTATATGGATGGGAATGAGTCAAGGTAAAGATGTAAGCAATGAAAGTGTCCGGAATCGTAACAGAAGTGGTGCACAGAGATCAGTGGGGCCTGATAGACGGAGCAGAAGACGACAGCGCACCAGCACCATTAGAAGGTAGCACCGAACCAACTACCACAGAAGATGAGGTGGGAGATCGCCCAGACGCAGAAGAGGCGCAACAACTGCAGCGCATTAACGAGATACGTATCAATACCTTATCCGCCCAAGCAGAAAACATTAGCATTCGATCACCTGCAGCAATGGCCACGGAAACATGCACGTATATGGAGGAAGAAAACAGGCTTGCCAATGCCTTGGCCAAGTGAAGGATGCAGAATATCCGCGAAGAAGAACGGGCACCCTCGCCACTACAATGAATGAGTTATCGACCCGAACACTGGTCACCATGTTGTAGCGGAGTCCAATCGGCTACGACTTGAAGACAAAATAGTAAAGATAGAAGAACAGGCTGAGGTTGGATACGCAAGCCTAGAGTGGAGATAAATCACACTCTGAACCTACAGACGACGCGGAGAGTTAGTCAACTTAGATCCCTTATGCAGGGATCAAGACAAAGGTTCACGCGGCGGTAGGCTGAGTAGAAACCAAGAGGACAAGTTAGATTGGATGAAGGGTAAAGAATACAAGAGAGGATTGCGCACCTGAGTAGAAACCAAGAGGACAAGTTGGTTCTACTCAGGAGGCTACAGCAAGTCTTATATACTACTGCGCTTAGTCGATTACTAACTACTGAGTAATGCTACATGACTACAGCGCTGACGCGTCGATTCTATTATTAGCCCTTATCTATTGTGCTGACTGATGCACACTAAGCGGCTATGACTACTTGATGACGCGGCCTTCTTATCTGCTGAGTAAATCCTAATACAACGCGTAATACTACTACAGAGTTCTAGCCAATCAGAACAAGCACATGCGCTATTGTTATCTATAACAATAGAAGTCCAAAGACGGCAAGACTGTCACACAGTCAAATAACATCACATGATGTATCCCACGATCACGTGACCCAAAGTTGCACATGTTGGCATCATGTGACTAACCATCTTATCATATCTAATGATAAGGAACTTAAGTACTTTGGCCGCTTATATCTTGCCCAAATAAATCCGTAAAAATACAGAAAAATAGGGAAAATAATACGCGTCCATGACATCACCCCCCTCCTTAAGGGTCGACGTCCGCGTTGGCCTCTGTGTACTTATGAGAAGCTTGCCAAGGCAAGGACGCGTAAATGAGTGCCTCTATTTTTCTAGGTGCACCTGGATTTTTAGAGTGGAATTCTCTAACTTTATCCGGGGCATGCTCTAGATTTTTGTTAGGCTCCCATGTGTCCTCACCCTCTCCATAACCTTTCCATCTAACGAGGTACTTAAGAGTACGACCAAACATTTTCGAATCTCTAATGTGGTCTACTTCGTACTCTTCCTCGCCTTGAATGGTGATTGGCTCAGGAGGAGGCGGCTCTTGCCCATTGACTTCATTCCCTTTATAAGGGCTGAGGCGATCAACATGAAATACATCATGTATTTTTAATGCAGGGGGTAGTGCAAGCTTATAGTCGACGTCACTTCTAACTTCAGTGACTTCAAATGGACCTAATTGCTTAGGACCCAATTTTGACGACTGCTGGTGTATTTTTATTTGCTTTGCTTGCAACCAGACTTTATCCCCAACGTTGAACTTGTATGGCTTAGTTCTTTGTTCAACGTCTGTCTGCATTCGCTTTTTACTTAAGCGAAGTGCTGCCTCAGCGTCCTTTCTTAAGGAACGCATATGTTGAAGACGCTTATCGAGCGTAGGAATACCCGTAGGCCTACCAGCAGGAATTGTGAAATCAGGCGTATAGCCATATAGTAGCTCAAAGGGTGTGGTACCCGTTGCTGAGTTGAGCCTACTATTTATCACGAATTCTGCTGTAGGAAGCAGGTCTACCCAATCATCCTGCCTTTTACTAATGAACAAGCGCAAGTAGACTTCTACTTCTTGATTTTTGCGCTCTACCTGTCCATTAGCTTGAGGATGATAGGCAGTGGTAAGACCTGCGTCTATTCCTAGCCGTTTTAAGAGGGCACGCATACTCCTTGCAGCAAATTGGGGTCCCCTATCACTTATGATTTTCTTAGGGATCCCATGCAAGGGGAAGACTTGTTCGAAGTATATAGATGCAACTCCATCAGCCGTAATCTGAGAGGTCACAGGGAATAAATGAATCTGTTTGGTGTAGTGATCTACTACATTCAGAATCATATCTTTTCCCCTAGACATTGGCAATGGTCCGATTAGATCGATACCAATGACTTGCCAAGGACCCTCAGGAACTTCTTGCGGCTGAACAAGTGCCTTAGGATGAATATCCTTTCTGTAGCGTTGGCACTTGTCGCATCCTTCGACATAAGACGTTATAAAACTTCCCATGCGTGGCCACCAGTAATAGCGGCTAACAAGCTCTATGGTTCCGTTTTTACCAGGGTGTCCAGTAGTAACAGAGTCGTGGCATGACTTAACCACATCCTTTCTCAAGGCTCTGTCATTAGGGACATATAGTCTACCCTTGTAGTAAACGAATCCATCGTCTTCCTCCCACATCGCAGTTCCATCTGTGAGAGCTTTAGGAGCGGTCTTATCAATACTTTTAAGACCCTCTATGACTTCAGCTTCTCTTAAAGATGCGAACTTAATGCGATCTCCTAGGGAGTCAACTTCTGGGCGGAAATGGCTTTGTGCAGCAGCCAGGAAATGCTTAGGTCCTAAGACCTGGACTTGGCGGTTGTCTTCATTATCAGACACATGGTCTCTTGAGAATCTACTTAATGCATCGGCTTGCATATGTTCTCCTTTCTTATAAGTGATCTTGAAGGCGAAGCGACTTAAATATAAGGCCCATCTAGCTTGGCGCCTGTTTAAGTCTTTCATGCTTGCCCACCATTCCATATTCTTATGGTCGGTGATCACTTCAAAGGAGATGCCTTCTAAAAAGTGCCTCCAATCTTCGAGTGCACGAATTAGGCCGAGCATTTCTCTGTCGTAGATTTCATAGTTGCGCTCTTCTTTGCTCATAGACTCAGAGCGATACGCAACAGGGTGCCAGAGACCATCTGGATACTTTTGAGACATTATACCGCCAGTAGCAAAGCCTGAAGCATCTACTTCGACGCGAGTAGGAAGTTGTGGATCATACACCTTTAGAATAGGTTCTTGTATGAAGCGTTCCTTTAAACCGTCGAAGGCAGCTTGTTGCTCACTATGCCAGTGAAAAGGGGTGTCCTTCTTAGTAAGGTCATGAAGAGGACGTGCGATACTAGCAAAGTCCTTGATGAACCTTCTATAGAAGTTGGCAAACCCAACAAAAGCTCTGACTTCTTTCAGAGTTGTGGGCGTGGGCCAATCCCTTACTGCAGTGATCTTGCCAGGATCCATCTGCACTTCTCCAGGACGGATTATCATCCCAAGGTACTCCATTTCTTGCTTCTCAAAATCGCACTTTTCAGGTTTGAGGTATAAGTCGTAGTCCTGTAGACAACCAAGAACATCGCGTACAACTTTGCGATGCTGTTTAAGGTCGCTACTATAGATGAGAATATCATCCATGTAGACTGCTACCTCATCTTGTGCGATAAGATCAGCGAAGACTGAATTCATGAGGGCTTGGAAAGTTGCTGGGCTATTGGTCATACCAAAGTACATTACTTTTGGCTCATATAGACCATGATTAGTTGCTATAGCCCCTTTCCATTCATCGCCTTCACGGATTCTGATGTTGTGGTATCCCCAACGAACATCAAACTTAGTGAAGTACCTTGCTCCCTTTAAGCGATTTATGATATCTGCCGCAAGTGGAAGTGGGTATCGATTCTTAATAGTGATTTTATTAAGACGACGATAATCCTGCACAAGACGAAGCTTTCCGTCTTTCTTTTTAATAAAGAATACTGGTGAGGCCATCGGTGACTTAGATGGGACCAAGTATCCTTTAGAAACGTGCTCTTGCAGGAATTTATCAAGTTCCACTTGCTCATTGGGCGACATAGGATATGTTTTGACCTTCCAGTGCATAACTGCATCTGGTTCAAGATCAATAGCATGATCCCATGGTTGGTGCTCAGGGAGCCTCTGGGATTCCTCCTCAGAGAACACTTTTGCGAAGTCACGATAGTGTACAGGTACCATTTCTTCGAAGGTTTTCTTAGGTTTAGCGGCTACTTGCTGTTCTGCAATCTTTTGCGAATAGGTAAAGCCAGCTAGACAATAAACCTCATCTGAAGAATGGTCCAACACTTTCTCCGCAAGGAGACGGCGGCGTTCCATCCGGTTCGCCATAATGCGCGTCACCTCTACCTCCAGTTCCTCAGGGGCAGTATCCCCGCTATTGGAATTGAGGCTCATAGTACCTGCTTGCCAATCTATGTGGGGGTTCCGATGTCTAAGCCAAGGTAGACCCAAAATCACGTTCTCTGGACCAAGACTAGTGACTAAGAAGTCAAACTTTTCTTCGTCTTGTCCTATCTTGAGAACGAGAGAAACTTTATGGGTAATACTACCAGCTTCATTTGGAGTCCCATCGATATTATAGAGTCGAATGGGATGATCCAATGGAACCTGCCACATTTTATGACGGTCAGCGTACTTTTTGTCCAAGAACAACGCAGTTGCTCCTAAATCTACCATAGCTGCTACTTTTACAGTACGATGACGACCAGATAAATAACAAGAGACATGAAAATGACTATGTTTTTGTTTTGTTTCGGGAATAATTACAGAAGAAAGTGCTGCATCAGAATTCATCACTTGCGGCACTGCTACATGTGGAGCAGAAGAAACACTAGATACAATGTTCATCTCAGAGGCAGATGTAGATGTGGTTACCGAAACAAGGGGAACAGAAACACTACTACTATCTAACTTACAAGCATACAATGATAAACGATCACGAGAGACATATGAGTCCGAAACTGAGGCACTAATACTACTAGTCCATTCATATGTATCTGCACTGGGACTGTCCGCAGCAGAAACAAGTCCCACATCTAAAAAGACGATTTGAGAGCGGCGATCTCCGCCTTCTGGCTCTCCAATTGCTCCATTAACTTTGCCAATAACTCTGCCTGGGAGTCCTTTTTGGCTGGAGTGGCCGCTACTTTGGCCGCAGTACTGGATGACGAGGATGTTGCTGGTTCCTCCGAGGTGGCAGCGACTTTCGCCTTGCCCTTCCCTGGTTTTCCCAGATATTTGATCATGCAGACGTTGCTCCTATGGCCTGTCTTGCCACAATGGTTGCAAACGTCGCGTTCGTGATTTCCATCCTTCTTTGTGTGGTCTGTCTTACCACACCCGTAACACTTGCCCTGCATAAATTTTTGATAGGTGGCCCGGGTCTTGGCCTCCGATGATTGCTGCCTAGACGCATCAATATCCATTGCGTCTGGGTCTCTTGCTTTCATCGGCTGCGTAGCCGAACCCCCCTTCTTTTCGGAGTCTCTTTGTCGCAACCTCTGATCGATACTGCGTGCAGCAGTTCGGAGCTCCGTCAGGGTTGAGATGGGCATGCTCGTGAGAGCTAGTGCATCTTTGATACGGCTGTTTAGGCCGTCATAAAATCGGGTGTGGTGGTCGGGGTCAGACCACCCAGTCTGCTTTGAGTGTTGGTCAAACTAAGCCTGATACTCAGCGACCGACATTTTTCCTTGTTTGATATGCTTCAGCGCCTCCCACGCTGTCTCCTGTACATCTAGTGGAATAAATCTGCGCTGGAATTGCGCCTCGAATTCGGTGTAATCCCCACCGAAAGGGAACACTCCCGCCTTGTACTCTTCCAGATAAGGAAGTGCCCATGTACGAGCATCTCCCTCCATCAAGTTGAGAACAGCCATAATCCATTTCTCATCTAACCTCTGCCATGTTCCGGCGACTTGCCGGTTCATGTTGTCTTCTTGTGCAAACGCCCAGTTGTTGAAAGCGGCTAGGAAGTGCCTTGCTTCAGCACTTGTTCCTTTGCCGTCCCAAGAGTCGGGGCGCTTCACAACGTCCTTCTTTCCTCCTCTAGGAGGTGGCGGGGCCGCAGCTGTCGCAGCGACTTGCTGCGTCAGGTCGGTGACCTGCTGAGTTAGGACGCCCATGGCATGACCGAGTTGATTGATAAGTGCCAGCACATTATCAAGAGTGAGGGGTGTGGGGGCTGTGGGTGCGGATCCGGAACCAGAGGGTGCAGGTGC
Organism: Lactarius psammicola; assembly: GCA_025769895.1. Classification (NCBI taxonomy): domain Eukaryota; kingdom Fungi; phylum Basidiomycota; class Agaricomycetes; order Russulales; family Russulaceae; genus Lactarius; species Lactarius psammicola. The sequence continues at coordinate 11,438 of WTXK01000529.1, read as the reverse complement.
CGACATTGCGTCTGCTGCTGCGTTGTCTAGTTGGAATTGAGTAGGGGATGTGGCTACGCGCTGTTCGTCAAGTAAACGAGCTTGCTCGTCTGCAGAGAGGTCGTCCCAGTCTTGTATGCGTGAGACAAAGGACAACTCTTGGTCTGTAAGACGGACTCTACTCTTGTACTTGGACTTCTGGTACTGAGTGGAAGGAAGATGTGCTTGAGCTTGCTGTGCTCTCCTCTTCCCTTTGGGAGCCACGGTCTACTGAATGGATAGATGGGGGAGGTGATAAGCGGGGGACTTGTTCGCGTGCGAATTCCACAAGATCGTCAACTGTGAAACCGGAGTCTCCAACTAGATCTTCACCGTAATGGCGACGGAGATCTGCTTCGGTTTCTGGGATATAATAAAGGGACTGGACGAGTTCTTCAATCCAGTTACGTGCCAAGTACTGTACTTGGAAACGATCGGCGGGGTATGGTTCGTCAACGAGGGTCGCTGTACTGGGAGTGTACAAGTGACCAAGAGTAGTTGTAGAGGAAGGAGTCGGGGATGGAGGTGTAAAGATAATGGGTGAAGGAGTGCGCTGTGGTTGCGGGGCAGCTCCTAACACAATAAGAGACGAATTTGGTGATGGTCTCCTCCTAAAGACCCGACGGGCTCTCTCAACAAGATTGGATAAGAAACGAACCAGTTTGAAAACTGGGGTGGTATGAAGACGACGAGATACGACGACCGCGAAACGCTAAGTCAAAGATGAATGGATGGCTCTATCAAGTACGACCAATACACAGTGATATTTCACACTGCGCGAGGCGACGGCGATAAAGAAACCACCAGGAAATATGATATGAATTTATTCAGGAACACAAGGCTGTCTGCCGCAGTCTCCTCGACCTATTGGCTGCCTCTCACGCTTTCACGCTCTCAAACACTATGTGCTTCGGACCCGTACAGTTGTCGCGCTCAAAGAGCGGCCCCCCTTAGTCCAATGCAGGCTTAGCTCCTATGGTAGGGAGTTCCTGACACCGGTACCCAAGATTGCACTGATGACCAGATACAATCCTAAAGGCAAGCACTGCTTATGCCGATTTTACGGACACTAAGACAGTACCACTTCGGAATATGAGTTTAAGGGAATCTGCGTAGGTGCAGCCACACGGTAGTGAAGAGGTGTGTGAATAAAGGACTGATGGTCGTCAACCACCTAGAGGGATAAAAGGAACTTCGCCAGTAAGCAAAGTGAATGCGAAAGGACGAAGGATAAACTTGTCCTAATGTAGCGGAGTCCAATCGGCTACGACTTGAAGACAAAATAGTAAAGATAGAAGAACAGGCCGAGGTTGGATACGCAAGCCTAGAGTGGAGATAAATCACACTCTGAACCTACAGACGACGCGGAGAGTTAGTCAACTTAGATCCCTTATGCAGGGATCAAGACAAAGGTTCACGCGGCGGTAGGCTGAGTAGAAACCAAGAGGACAAGTTAGATTGGATGAAGGGTAAAGAATACAAGAGAGGATTGCGCACCTGAGTAGAAACCAAGAGGACAAGTTGGTTCTACTCAGGAGGCTACAGCAAGTCTTATATACTACTGCGCTTAGTCGATTACTAACTACTGAGTAATGCTACATGACTACAGCGCTGACGCGTCGATTCTATTATTAGCCCTTATCTATTGTGCTGACTGATGCACACTAAGCGGCTATGACTACTTGATGACGCGGCCTTCTTATCTGCTGAGTAAATCCTAATACAACGCGTAATACTACTACAGAGTTCTAGCCAATCAGAACAAGCACATGCGCTATTGTTATCTATAACAATAGAAGTCCAAAGACGGCAAGACTGTCACACAGTCAAATAACATCACATGATGTATCCCACGATCACGTGACCCAAAGTTGCACATGTTGGCATCATGTGACTAACCATCTTATCATATCTAATGATAAGGAACTTAAGTACTTTGGCCGCTTATATCTTGCCCAAATAAATCCGTAAAAATACAGAAAAATAGGGAAAATAATACGCGTCCATGACACATGTGACACTGGACGAATTAGCAAATCAACGAATGTATGGACCGGATCAACCTGACCCACCTTCCGACAGAGAGCAAAGCCGAGTATGGAGCTATCTGGCAAGACAACAAGTCGAAGGTGAAGGGATACCCACCAACATCCCACAAGGAGGCGGACCCCCTGGACGATATCCCAGAGGAATACCGCCATGGCGACCACCCACAGGCGGACCACTGGCAGGAGGTGGAGGTGGTGGTGGTGGAGGAGGGGGCCCACAAGGACTGGACCCCAATGCGCAGGGCGACTATAACAAATTACAAGGGCAGCCTCCTCCTATATTCCGCGGGACAGAAAAGCCACTGAAACCTTCCTTACCAAGTGGGAACTGTACAGGGGCATGAACCGCCACACGCAGACTATGCGCGAAGCCTATTCACGTGCAATCCTCTTCCTCACCTTTTTAGAAGGAGACAACCTTAATGAATGGATCACCACCCATACCAGGTGGTTGACGTTGCAAATCGCAAATGGGATACCGGAAGACAATGAAAGGATATGGGAAGCTATGTATAGGAGCTTCAAAAGAAGATTCACAAATACACTCGAGCAGGAACAAGCACGGACCGCTTTACAAGATGGTATACAGATGGAAGGAGCGGACATTGACAAGTACGTGTCCAAATTCGAAGAATTGGTGCAGCGCGCTGGCTATCGGGCAGACTCGCCAATGGTGATCAACGTCTTCACCAAAGGCCTACCACACAAACTCTACAAACAATGTTACACCCTCAATAACCTGCAAAGTTATGAAGGGTGGAAGGCGGCCCTCCTAAAGAGGCAAGAACAATACATCCATCTTTAAAACCACTTCAACGAAGGAAAGAAGAATTTGGAGAAGTACTGAAGCCAACCAGGGAACTGCGGAGGATACTTTCCACCGCCACACCTTACACACCCAGACGCAATGGACACGTCCGCAAGAGCAAGAGCACGGGGAGGAGAAGTCGACAACAGTACAGTGGCAGTCGCGGGATCCGAAGAAATGAGCCCAAACGACCTGGGATTCCGGCAGTACATGCAAAGGCCAAGGGGACAATATGCACCAAGGGGAGGATTCATCCAACGACAGAGGAGGCAGTCCCGTGACACCAGGGGAGTACAATGTTATAACTGTCAGCAATACGGACATTTCAGTTGCAACTGCACACAGCCCCGAAAACAACGACAACACCAGCCACCACTGGCGCAAGTCCGGGCCACCACAAATCTCACAGCACAACAGGAAGCAGCACAAGTACTTCAAATGATCGCCAACAAAAGCGATGAAGCCCAAGAACGGGTGATGAAAGGAATATGGGAGAGGGAGGATTTTTCAAACGCCTAAACCCAGTGGCCTGGGTGAGGGCAATACATTCTCGAGATGTTGTAATAGTGACTACACAGTTTTGATCTATGCATATCCCCGTTTCAACTCATACACATCACGTAATGGCTGACATACAAGCATTAGTGGACTCTGGAGCTACTGATTGCTTCATGAATTCCCGATTCACAAAAAGAATGGGTCTGGGGTTAATACCCCTGGAAAAACCCCGAAAAATATGGAACATCAACAACACAGAAAATAAAGGAGGGTCTATCACTTATTACGTAGACCTCGATGTGCGTACTAAAGGGATACACAAGGAAATGAGGTTTTTAATCACTGATATTGGAATGGAGGATGTGGTCCTAGGATACCCATGGCTGGCCACTTTTGAACCCAAGTTCACATGGAAATACGCCGCAATACATGAAGACATGCTGCCAGTAGTAATCCGGTCAGTTAATCCCCATATCACACGCCAACTGATTATCGGCACCGTTATTACAGAAGCACCGTCCCATGATGAACGAGACAAGATCGTTCAGGAACTGGAGGAACAATGCACACTTAGGACTACCGCCACAGAGCTAGCGATCAAAGCCAAGCAACAGACCACAGCTGCAGTCCTACCACCGCAGTACGCTCAATTTGCCAAACTCTTTAGCAAAGAGGAGTCGCGATGCTTTCCCCCAAAATGAGTCTAGGACCACGCTATCGAACTGAAACCCAACGCGCCGGCTGCGTTGGATTGCAAGATTTATCCTCTTACCCAGAAAGAAGACGCGGCATTACAGAAGTTCATCAGTGAAGAACTAGCCAAGGGATATATCTGACCATCCAAATCCCCCTACGCATCCCCTTTCTTCTTCGTAAAGAAGAAAGATGGCAAACTTAGACCGGTACAGGACTACCACAAACTCAATGACGTCACTGTACGAAATCAATACCCTTTACCCCTCATTATGGATCTAATCACAGACCTGAGCAACGTGGACATCTACACAAAACTCAATGTCCATTGGGGGTACAATAACGTCTGCATAAAGGAAGGAGACGAAGAAAAGGCCGCATTTAAAACGTGTTATGGACTCTTCGAACCTACGGTCATGTATTTTGGCCTCACTAACTCACCCGCCACCTTCCAGACCATGATGAACTTTATCTTCCATGACACGATCCTCAAACACAACTCACTCGGCACTATGATTCGCGTCTATATGAACGACATTGGCATCACTTCTTGTAAAGGCCTTGAGGGCCACGTCGCAGCAGTTTGCGATGTCCTCCAAGTCGCCTCTGACCACGATCTTTACTTCAAACTTGAGAAGTGCCTCTTCCACGCTCCCATGATGGATTACCTGGGGGTAATCCTTGAAAAGGGGGTGACTCGTATGGATCCTGCAAAAATCGCAGGCATTCATGATTGGCCCATCCCCAAAACTGTTAAGGACGTCCGTTCTTTCCTCAGTTTTTGCAATTTTTACCACGCTTTCATCAAAGGTTTCACACATCATGCACGACCCCTCAACACTCTCACAAGAAAAGGAGAAGCATGGACATGGGGTCCAGCACAACAAACGGCATTTGACACCCTGAAAACACGAGTAACACAGGAACCAATACTCGCGCATCCAGTATTGACGGATCAATTCGAACTAGAAGTAGATGCATCCGGGTACGCCATCGGTGGAGTCCTTTTGCAACGAAAAGAGGATGACAAGAAACATCCGATTGGTTACTTCTCAAAGACTCTCGACCCGGCTCAACGTAACTATCATGTCTACGACCTCAAACTACTAGCCATAGTAGAAGCGCTGAAGCACTGGAAGCCCTTGCTGGCGGGATCCCCACACGACATCATCATCCACTCTGACCACGCAAATTTGCTATACTGGCGTAGTCCTCAAAAAATAAATCAACGGATAGCAAGGGAAGTAGTTGAATTGGCTGAATACCCAATCAAAATAAAGTATGTTGCAGGACGAGCCAATGGGCATGCCGATGCACTGTTAAGACGAAACAGGAGATAATGACAACCAAAATGTAGTTGTTCTTCTGGACCACATGTTCCTACAGACCACGGGAACAACAACCGTAGAAACCACCGAAGTCGACAAATATGCACAAGATGAGGCGCAAGTACAACACTGGATCAACACACACCGTTTGATAAAAGTCGATGGAATCTGGTACAAGGAAGGAAGACACATTGTCACCAGGGGAGTAGCTGAAAAATGTGCAATTATCAATGCTCACCACTCTCCTCTAGTATACGGACACCCGGGCATAACTAAGACGGGCATGCTTGTAGCACGACACTACTTCTGGCCAGGCATGACCAAGGATGTCGCAGAATACGTCAAGGGTTGTGTGGAATGTCAGCAAAACAAAGTCAACACATGGCCGACGGGCACACCCCTTCAACCAATATTCCCCAAACCGGAAGCAAAGCCATTTGAGGTAATAGCAATGGACTTTATTGTGAAGCTCCCATCCTCCATGTTACACCCTAGCAGGGGCGTTGTGCAAGGAGTGGTTCAAGGGTTCAGAGTGTCTGTGAAGACACACACTAATTGTCATGAACCGTCAAGCTTAGGTTATGACTCAAGAGTTCAGGCCGGGCCGGACCGGACCGGTATTATGTAATCAACTTCCTAATTGGGAAATCCGAGGTCGGAGTTTGAAATTATACTCCAAGGGTCATGTGATCTGTCACGTGACTAGTTCCTTGTAGAAGGTTCTACAACCTTCTACAGACTTCTACCCATTTCCATAGAAGAACTGCGGAAAAAGGTCATCAGGTCTCAGAGAGACTATTGCCATTGGATGGTATTTATAGAGCTTCCACAGACTTCCAGGACATTCCCAGAGAGACTATTGCCATTGGATGGTAATTATAGATCTTCTACAAGTTTCCAGAGTATTCCATTATGTAAACACCATGTAGCCAGGTATATAAGCTGGCGCAATACAACGGACAGTCCCTCAGACTGTCCACTTATGAACTCCCATTTGCAAGCTCATAGTCTTCTGCATTGCTCATCACTATTGATTTGCTCTGCCTCCTTGTCCTCTTGCATCTGTTTAAAGTCCTCCTCTCTGCTCTCCATCTTGCTCTTTTCTTTGTCCCTCCTATCCGTCATCATATCCCTAAGTGCCCCAAGTTGCGCCTGACTTACTGAGAGTAAGTCATCACACTTGGACAGTCTCACTTAAATTGACCACAGATATCCTTGATAGTGTCTAATTACGACTACTCTGAGTTTGGACACTGGGACGAAGAATCTGGTTCCTTCTCCAACAGGGAGTACTCTCCATTGGCACGCCCCCTTGACAATCTTATTCCCTTATCTCCCCTTCGCTATTCCTTGTCACCATTGGGGTTGAATATTGCCCCACTCCCAGAAGTCGCTCAAGTAGTTGAGCAGGTTACCACCCCCCAAGCACAGGCTGCTGTATCAGCGCCGCCATCACCTCTGGTCCCTCAGTTGGCTTGATGTACAGAGCCCTTCTTAACTTCCCCCCTATCATCTATCCAGTCCAGCCCTCGCTCCCCTAGTCCGGAGCTCGTGTATCCTCCATCCCCAATATTCCGGTCGCCGTTAGTTGCGCCCTTGTCACTCCCAGTCCCCACAGTCCGTCTGGTATCTCCGCCCCCACGTCCACAGTCTCTACCCCCTGTACCATTCCTCCTTGTCCCCTCACGACCAGCCACCCCTGACTCCCCTATCAATTATCATCGAACAGCACAAGGAGAAGAACAGGTAGATACCCCACGTCCCACTAGTTCAGAACCAGCAGAGGACCAAGAAAATATTCCTCCCCCTGTCTGTTACGTGTCTACTGGCACGTGGCTCGACTTGAGCGGGGATAGGCGACACTACCAAAGACGACTTAGCGATATGACGGCCCTTGTGGCACGTGATCGTGGGAGTATAACAGCAAGCCCTATTCGAGGGACAATACTGACTCAAGGATGAAGACGATGAGGCAGACTCCTACTAAGAGGAGCGCAAGACTTATCCCTATAAGGGAAGATAGGACGAGTAAAGGCAGAGTAGATTGAAGAAGACCAAGCTGCGGACTATGGTGCAGCTTGGCTAACCTTATATACATATACACGAGGGCTTTGAAGCGCCTCTTGAATGGTAAGTAACCAATCATGTACAGTATGGTTATCGTAATTGTCCGTCCGAGTCATACAGTAAGGACCAATCACCTCCTCGTTGCTTATCATACAGTACTGGGTTATCTGAACCGTTATCTGTGAGTCACATACCGCTATCACATGCCACCGGCCTGGGGATACAGGCTACCCGAAGTCCGGCATCGTAACATCACCCCCTTTTCAGGGAGGATGCCCACATCCTAATATCCTCGGTCGCGTCGATATTCTTGTTGATCGGGGCGTTCCCATAGAATTTCCGGGTCTCCGAGCTCCCGTCGCTCCCTCTCTAAGCGTGCGAGGGTGTCGGCTCTGTGGAGACGGGCGGCGCATAGCGATCGTCGACTGTAAAGGACAGCGATCCCCGCCTCAAGCTCTTTGATGCGTTGCTCCAGGCGCTGCTGGTCTTGCGTCAGCGCCCGGTATCATCGAACTTCAGCTATGATGGACTTATCTTTGAGTGCCTGAAGGCACTGGTCCATCACAGGCTGTCGAGGATGCCCCCACTCGATCTTCTTCAGTTGCTCTTCGGTATACTTGGGGGGTCGCGGCAGGACGGCGCGAGGGCTAGCGTAGAATGGGGATACGTAGACTCGGTCCGTGCGGTCTGTTCCCATAAGAATAATGGGGTCGTTGCTTTCGATGAATTGGTACCACATGGCCAGCCAAGTGACCCCTTGAATGGTAATAGGGGCCGGGATATAATCGCTCCCGGCATTACGCGTCCACCCCACGGGAGTCTTTGCCTCAAACGGCTGCTTGAGCGGGTCGTCCAGAGGCTCTCGCCATTTATGGCGCATAATGGGATCCCCCCCGTAGTGGCAGCAAACGGAGTGTCATCGGGTAAGTGTTCAAACCGTCCATAAGTGATGTGGGGATGCTCAGCTGGGTATAACTCCGTCTCCCAATCTACCATCCCGAATTCTTGAGTCGCTGCTCGCGCAGCCGCCTTATTTCGGCGCGCCTCTTCAACAGCTTCTCACGCCTCGCGGCGTTTGTGGTGGTGAGTTGCTCGGTCGTCCATGCTTGTGCCGTGTACCACCACAGTTCCGCTGGCCTCTTGACGGTCAGCTTGAAAGCGGTATCGTATTGGTAAGGGCTCGGAGTCGCTTGTATCTTCTCCCACGATGAGAGGGTTTTCGTAAGTTCCAGGGCCACGCTCCTCCTCGTCAGGAACGTTCTGCACTGTAAGCAGCCAGGGCTGTAGTGCATCTTCGGACAGTGTTGCCTGCGCAGGGCCGGGGAAGGCGCGCTCCACAGCAGCAAGTTCGTCCCTGGTAATTGGGGCAACCACTGTTCCCTTGTCTTCTGCAGTTGCATGGACCACAGCGGCTCCTTCTCCGGCGCTGTGGTTGTTGTCGCTGTTGTTGTTGTTGTCGATGGTTTCCCATCCGAGGGCGGCAGTGTTGCCGGTTTCGTGGACTCGCTGAAGTCATCGTCGTGCTTCTGGAAGGGAGATGAGTCCCTCCAGTAACTCGGCAGAGAATACTTCTTCAGCGGTTTTAGTGGCATAGTATGAAAAGTCCATGGGGTTTAGGTGAGAAGTGGAATGTGGAATGGGGGGTAAGGAATGGGACGACTCAGCAGATGTCAAGGTCCTTATATACGTTTGTGGGTCAGAGTTTCGTTTCTTGAACTCCGCTATCTTGTCATCGGCAAAGATATCGGCTTCGTTGACCCACTGGTTCTCCGCGTCCGGATACCCAAGCCACTTGACCAAGTATTGCCTAGTACGTCTTCTGCCGAATAGCCGGGTGTCCAGAATCTTCTCGACTTCATATTCTTCTTCCCCTTCCACAAGATCCGGTGGTGGTCGTGTGAAATTTGGTCCGTGAAGGGTGGTTTCGCGATAAGGCGTGAGAAGATCGATGTGGAACACCGGATGGATCTTCCACTGAGCCGGCAATTTCAGGCGATAAGAGTACGACGACATCACCTGGTCTACCGTGAAGGGTCCGTGCCTTTTTGCCACCAGTTTTGCACTTGGCTGACTGGTCTTGAGATTGCGCCCATCTAGCCATACTTGGTCGCCGGCCTTGAACTTGGGCGTATCTTTGTGCTTGACCCACAGGGTCTGGGCTTTTGTTATCAATGATTGTGCCTCTTGTCGCGCTTCTTTCAGTTGCTCCATGCGTGTCGTTATCTGAGGTATAAGAGATGGCTTATCCATCCAATCAGCGCGAGGATGATATCCCATGAGTAGTTCGAAAGGAGACTTCCTTGTTATCTCATGGGGCCACGAATTGTGCGCGAATTCCACTAGTGGCAGATAGTGAAGCCAGTCCTTCTGGTGGTAATCAACTTGGAACCGTAGGTATTGTTCCAACCATTGATTCGTCCTTTCCGACTGTCCGTCTGTTCGGGGGTGATATGCTGATGAGATATTTTGTTCGATTCCTAGCTGCCTGCACAGCTCCCTTGCGAACTGTGAGGCGAATCGTGGGTCTCGGTCCGAGATGATCTTTGTCGGGAGTCCGTAGCGTGCGAATACATTCTTGGCATATAATTGAGCCGTTTCTTCCGCCGTGATATCTTCAGTGCATGGTATGAATACCGCTGCCTTGGTACAGTCGTGATCAGTGACGGTGAGTATTGAGTCGTATCCCCCAGATGATGGCAACTTAACAATGAAGTTCATGGCTACCATTTCGAAGGGCTTTGTGCCTTCTCTTGGGAAGATAGGACAAGAGGGGCGCGGATGGGTCGCATGTTAACCTTGTTCCGCTGGCAACTCCGTGCACCCTTTGACATATTCCACCACGTCCTTGGTCATTCCTGGCCAGAAGTACCGTCTGGCTACAAGCATGCCGGTCTTTGTCATTCCCCGGATGTCCATATACTGGGGGAGAATGGTGAGCGTCGATAATTGCACGTTTTTCGGATACTCCCCCAGTAATGACGCGTCGGCCTTCCTTGTACCATATCCCATCTATTTTCATCAGTCTGTGTGCGTTAATCCATGGCTGTATTTGTGCTTCATCTTGCGCTTGTTCGGTTGCTTCCGTGGCTTCAACGGATGTCGTACCCACGGTTCGAAGGAACATGTGATCTGGAAGTACCACTACACTTTGATTGTCGTTATCTCCGGTGTCGTAGTCACTGCGTCTTGACAGTGCGTCAGCGCGTCCATTCGCTCGTCCTGCAACGTGCTTTATTTTGATCGGATACTCGGATAATTCAACTACTTCCTGGCTATCCGCCTATTAATGTTCTGAGGGCCTTCGCCAGTATAGTAAGTTCGCAATGATCTGAATGGACGATGATGTCGTGTGGGGGAGCCCGCTAGTAGGGGTTTCCAATGTTTCAACGCTTCTACTATTGCCAATAATTCGAGGTCGTATACGTGGTAGTTGCGTTGAGCCGGGTCTAGCGTCTTTGAGAAGTATCCGATGGGGTGTTTCTTGCCATCTTGCTTTCATTGCAGGAGGACCCCTCCTATAGCATACCCCGAGGCGTCCACTTCGAGCTCAAACTGGTCTGTTAGTACCGGATGCACTAATATGGGTTCCTGCGTTACTCGTGCTTTGAGCGTGTCAAATGCTACTTGTTGGTCTTGCCCCCATATCCATGCTTCCCTTTTCTTGTGAGTGTGTTTAGGGTCGTGCATGGTGTGCGAAGCCTTTGATAAATGCGCGATAAAAATTGCAGAAACCCAGAAAAGAGCGAACATCCTTAATGGTTTTAGGGACAGGCCAGTCGCAAATGCCCACGATTTTTGCAGGGTCCATGCGTGTTACCCCCTTTTCAAGGATTACCCCAGGTAATCCATCGCGGGCGCATGGAAAAGGCATTTCTCAAGTTTGAAGTAAAGGTCATGATCCTTGGCGACCTGTAAGACATCACGAACCACGGCTACGTGACCATCAAGTCCAGAGCGAGACGCGATGCCGATACGTCC
>WTXK01000528.1:0-30666 GCA_025769895.1 Lactarius psammicola | reverse complement strand
CTACTCCACCTAGTGTAGTATTGTTGGGCACAGGCCCTAGTTACCTACCCTCCAGAAGAATATAGAGGTTTCCTTTAAACTCAGAAAACACTGGCAGAACAAGCAGTTGAGTGGGCTATCAGACTGGCTTCTCAACAAGTTGCGCAACCATCAAGAAGGTCAAGACGGCCAAAACAGGTTTGGCGCCAGAAATAGCACCATTGCAATCACAGTAGTTCAAACAAGAAACCCACCAAGTATTATCAAGCTAACCCACAAGAAACCAGTATATCCTAGTATTCAACCAGTCCACGGACAACCAGTGTACCCCCTTATCCGACCAGTGGTTAGGACGCCAAGACAACCCTCTACAAGTAGTGAAGAGGCCCAGTATCAAGCTACCCAACCAGTCCTCCACTGCCACTTCCCAGAAGCCATCTACATATCAGAACATATCCCCACCAGATCTCCAAGAGAGTTAAAAAGATTCCAAGACCACTGTAGGCTTCAGTACGACGCAAATAGAGCAACCTTAGTCCTTGAACAACCCTTAGCGCGCGCACGTGAAATCACTTCAAGTGCCCTAAACTTCCAGAACCTCTTGTGGAAAAGCAAGACCACAGTCAGCCATTTTGGTATCTTTGAAGAATACCATTGGATTCGTCGGCAACTAAGACCCAACGCCGCGGACCGCGCCATCTTACAACCAGCTTATCAAGTGTTTTACCAGTGGGATTCTGATGGTTGGACCGTCTCTAGACTCCAAAGGAACTAGTGAATGAGCAGAAGACTCGCTGTAACCAGAAGAGACCTCACAGATACAGAAGAAGCAAACGTCCCCTACTACTTCACAGACGCACACTTCTCTTACGAAGACAACCTATATCACGCATATTGGGAAGCATACGCAGTCACCAGCGCAGACGGAAGATTCCCGTGGTTTATTGAAGAACTAGGAAGAAACCTAGACAGACCAGACTATAGAAACGCCTACCCAGGATTTCACAAAGTTGAAGATCTCAATTACCTCTCCCTCACAGGAAAATACCAGAACAAAGACGTTGCTTGGTCATTTAACAAGAGCAGGCTGGTATTACAAAAACAACAAGGAAGTAAACTTTGGAGACGACAAAGAAAGTCGACCAGAGACACCACAAGAAGAGTCAAGTAACCCTCAAGGAGAAGGACCTAGCAACACCCAACAAGAAGAACCAAGTTCTCCATTAACCCCTCAGGAAGAAGCGCAATCTACCCATTCTTCATCTGAAGAATTAAGCTCTAGTTCAGACTCAGATCAAGCAGGAAGTATCCCAGATCTAGAAAGCGCAACCAAGACAGTTACTTCTTTACTAGAGAAAGGTATCAAGACCACATACACCACAGTCTCAGTCGCCCCTAGTTTTCCAGGAGCACTACCAAGTACACCAGGCCCATCCTTACCAACAGTTTACCCTACCCCAGTTACAGTTGCGCAAGCACCAACTACAGTACCTAGAGCAGCTTCTCCTACTCCTGCCAGACAACCAGTTGCAGTCGCGCCTGTACAACCAGCACTTCCCCATAGAACAGCTCCTCCGATCGTCCCTCCAGCCATGGCAGCAGCAAACCCAAAGAAAATACTAGGCGTTCCCCCAGAGCCATTTGATGGCAAGTCCGAAAAGGCGGAATCCTTTTGGAATAACTTGGCCAACTACTACTACCTCAATGAAGATGTCTATACGGATGAAGGAAAAAAGGTCTCCGCAGCACTAACCCACTTCAAATTGGGTACTCCAGCAGGAGAATGGGCTCAAGATAGGCAGAAAAAGGCCCTAGCAGCTACGCCAATAGACTTTGGTACATGGGCAGCCTTTAAGATCGCCTTCAAGAAACACTTCATCCCAGAACACACCAAGTTGGAGGCCACTAACGCCATGTACAACTCAAGAATGGGAAACAGACCCTTTGATGAATGGTATCAAGAATGGTCCACCCACGCCTCTAGGTCTGAGGCAAATGAAGAAACCAAGATGTTCGCCTTCAGAAAGGCGATTCCACAGGCACTGCACCAAAAGTTAATTGGTCTTTCACCTCAGCCTACAACATTGGAGACGCTAGTCGAAAAAGCAAGAGACTTTCGACAGAATTTGGCGCCTCTACAGCAACCCTGCCTTCACACAAGGAGGAAGAAACAGACAGGCGCAAGGGCCCAGGAATAGAGCGGTTTATACAGAAGAAGAAGACACTCAAGTTAACGCCACCATAACTGATCCCCAGCCAAGAGGGAAATTATCTAAAGAAGAAAAGGACAAGCGCTTCAAAGAAAAGCTTTGCTTTTTCTGTGGAAAGCCCAACCACATCGCCAAGGATTGCCGGACTAAGAAGCGGCAAATGCAAGGAGGAAATAGACAAGGAAATCAGCGTCCAAGGTCAGACTTCAAAGCACGCGCAGCTATGACTCAGGAAGAGTCCTATGAAGATGCACCAGAAGAACACCCAGCGCAGATAGCTTCACTGTACCACAGCCCTACACCACGGTTCTCCATCCCTCGCCCTCACTCTGCGCCAGTTCAAGAGGATTTTTGAAGTGTCCTACTGCAGCACTGTCAGTTAGGACTTTACGGTTATCTAATTCCAGTTTTATGAATAGGTATTCTCTACTAGAGACGCTCGACTCTGAGCCTGTACCTGGTGATACTATATGAAATAGACGATCACCTTCTATTACACTCAGAGTGACTCTAGTTGGCAAGAAAACTGGTAAAGAAATCAGTGCACGCGCCCTGTTAGATAGTGGCGCAGAAGGCATCATTATAGATCAAGACTTTGCAACCAAGAATGGACTTACGCTTCGAACTCTAGTCAACCCACTCCCAGTCAAGAATGTGGATGGAACACCCAATAAGAGGGGATCAGTTCGACACACTACTATTCAAAATATTCGAATCAAGTCTCAAGGAGATTACCATGAAGAATGCGCAGAACTCTACGTCACTACCCTGGGGGATCATGACATTATATTCGGCACAGATTGGCTCCATGCGCACAACCCAGAAGTAGACTGGGCTCTTCCCCAACTAGCCTTTACCAGATGCCCACCAACATGTATGTTGACCAGGAAACCACTGGTTATCACATCCAAGAAGACACAGACACGCGCTACTACAATAAACGCCATATTAGCAAAAGAAGATAACCCAGAACAGGAGGAGGACACATTTTCAGAATGACGCGATCGACTCTTTCCTACATATCCACAGCTTTCTCAAGTATGACCATTTAGCCATTCGCGCAAAAACAACAACCAGTACAGAAATAGCAGCCAGAACAGCGCCTAAAGCCTCTATGAACCACATTCCAGCACAGTTCAAGAAGTACGCCAAGTCTTTAGTGAGGAAGCCTCACAACGTCTACCACAGCACCAACCTTGGGACCACGCCATCGACTTGAAACCAGGATCAGCGATGAAGAATTGCTCTATTTATCGACTTACACCAAAAGAATCAGACGCCTTTAAAAGAATATGTCACAGAACATTTGCGGCGAGGTTATATTCGCCCTTCAAAGTCACCTATAGCGAGCCCCTTCTTCTTTGTTGACAAGAAGGATGGAAAACTACGCCCTGTGCAAGATTACAGAAGGCCTCAATGACATTACTATCAAGAATGCGGCACCATTACCACTAATCCCAGAACTTATAGATAAGTTACGCGGTGCCAGATACTTTACCAAGTTAGACATCAGATGGGGATACAACAACATACGCATTCAGTGAAGGGGATGAATACAAAGCTGCCTTCAAGACACCCCTTGGTCTATTTGAACCCACAGTCATGACCTTTGGTCTTTGCAACGCCCCTGCCACCTTCCAGACATTCATGAACAACATATTCGAAGATATGGTGGATGAAGGCCATGTAGGTGGTCTATCTAGACGATATTTTGATCTTTGCAGAAGACCTCACCTTGTTAACCAAGCTTACGGACATGGTCTTGTCAAAATTGGACAAGTTTGACCTCTATCTCAAGCCAGAAAAGTGTTCATTCGCGCAGACGACAATTGAATACCTGGGGATTGTTATCTCTGAAGGCCAAATAGCTATGGACCCTGGCAAAATAGCCGGCATTACAGGTTGGCCACCCCCCAAGACAGTTAAACAAGTCCAAGCCTTCCTGGGGTTCTGCAACTTTTATCGAAGATTTATCAAAGACTTTTCCCATATTGCGCGACCACTTTTCGAACTCACTAAGAAGGATTTCCCCTTTGTTTGGGGAGCAGCAGCGAGCACAGCTTTCCGCACCCTTGTCACCGCCTTTACCACGGCACCAGTATTGGCGTTACCAGATCATAGCAAGCCATTTCGCCTCATCACAGATGCCAGCGACTTCGCCACAGGGGCAATTTTGGAACAACCGGATGCGTTAAACAGATGGCACCCTGTTGCATATCACTCCAAGTCCTTGCAACCCGCGGAAAGAAACTACGAAATACATGACAAAGAACTTCTGGCTATTATTCGGGCCTTGGAAATATTCCGCCACTACCTGGAAGGTAGAGAAGATACCTTAGAAATCTGGTCAGACCATGGCAACCTGGTATATTTCGCCACAAAACAACGCCTTACTTGACGACAAGCGCGTTGGGCTCTCTTTTTATCGCGCTTCAAGTTTACAATCATCCACAAGCCAGGAACCCAAAACAAAGCTGATGCACTGTCCAGGCGAACAGATCATAAAGAGGGGATAGCACCCGAAGATAATGATCGCGTGCTCCTCAGTGACAAATTTTTTGCAATACGTGCAACTCGCCCTGTAGGAATCAAGGTAGATGGAAACACAGTATTACGCCAACAAATTAAAGCAACCCAAGAATACGACAAAGAAGTCAGTCAAGCATTAGAAGTGATCTTAAAAAACGGCCCAAGAACCCTCACAAAAGGCCTAGAGGATTGGAACTTAGAAGATGGAATCATCTTATACAAAGGACTGGTTTATATCCCAAAGAATGAAGAACTACGAAGAAGTATTGTCAAGTTACACCATGAACATATCGCCTCAGGACATCCAGGAAGATGGAAAACCTATGAACTAGTATCAAGAGATTTCTGGTGGCCAGGAATGTCCACCTTTGTCAAGAACTATGTAGACGGATGCGCTACATGTCAAGCTACAAAAATAAAGCCAAGAAACCAAGTACCTCTGCAACCAAATCAAGTCCCTGCGGATATTTGGGGAATAATCACCATGGACTTCATCACAGACCTCCCCACTTCGCAAGGATACGACTCACTATTTGTTGTGGTCGACCGCCTCAGCAAAGCCATAATTATCGCGCCATGCACCAAGACCATTACAGCTGAAGAAACATCCAAGTTATACGTAGACCAGGTTTGGAGACGCACAGGCTTACCAAGACAAGTCATATCAGATAGAGGCCCACAATTCGCGTCAAAAGTCATGCAAGAAATTTGGGGAAAACTAGGAGTCAAATCTACAATGTCTACTGCCTTTCATCCCCAAACAGATGGAGAAACAGAACGAGTTAATCAAGAATTAGAACAATACCTTCGCGTCTTTTGCAACTTTCAAGTCGACAATTGGGTAGAGCTAATACCCTTCATGGAATTTGCGCACAATGCAAGACAGCATAGTGCTACAGGAAGATCACCATTTGAAATCTGGTATGGCTTCAAACCAGAGTTCATCCCACCAGTAAACTTCGCCACCAAGATACCCACAGTTGAAGAGCGCCTTCGAGCCTTGGAACAAATCAGATCTGAAGTCACAGCAGCTCTAAAGGTAGCTGCAGAAGTTATGAAGAATACCCGCGTATCCACTGCTACCTATGAACCTAAACCAGGAGACCAAGTCTGGTTAGAAGGAACCAACGTCCACACTACCCATCCAAAGGCCAAGTTGGCCCCTAGACGACATGGACCATTTAAAGTATTATCTTGTTGGGGAGTCAATTGCAAACTCCAACTACCAAAGTCATGGCGTATCCACCCAGTCTTCCACAACTCCCTTATCTCCCTCTATAAAGAAACCACAGCCCATGGACCCAATTTCACCAGACCACCCCCAGAAATAGTCCAGGGAGAAGAAGACCATTATGAAGTAGAAACAATCCTCCAGTCCAGACTTTCGCCCAACAAGAGAGGAATACAATACCTAGTTAAGTGGAAAGGGTACCCAAGTTCAGAAAACTCCTGGTTACCTGCGTCACAAATGAAGCATGCAAACCTACTAGTACAAGAGTACCATGCAAACAACCCAAGAGCCCCTCAACCAAGTAACCTTAGAATGCTGTCGGCGCAGCAAGACCTTAAAGAGGGGATACTGTCATGAACCGTCAAGCTTAGGTTATGACTCAAGAGTTCAGGCCGGTCCGGACCGGTCCGGTATTATGTAATCAACTTCCTAATTGGGAAATCCGAGGTCGGAGTTTGAAATTATACTCCGGAGGTCACGTGATCTGTCACGTGACTAGTTCCTTGTAGAAGGTTCTACAACCTTCTACAGAGTTCTACCAGTTTCCACAGAAGAACTGCGGAAAAGGTCACCAGATCTTAGAGAGACTAATGCCATTGGATGGTATTTATAGAGCTTCCACAAGCTTCCAGGACATTCCCAGAGAGACTATTGCCATTGGACGGTATTTATAGAGTCTTCTACCAGTTTCCAGAGTATTCCATTATGTAAACACCATGTAGCCAGGTATATAAGCTGGCGCAATACAACGGACAGTCCCTCAGACTGTCCACTTGTGAACTCCCACTTGCAAGGTCATAGTCTACTGCATTGCTCCTCTCTTCCACTCTGCTCTGCCTCCTTGTCCCCTTGCTTGTGTTTAAAGCTATCCTCTCTGCTCTCTTCATCGTCATCTTCCTTGTCCCTCACATCCCTCGTCTTCTTCATAAGTGCCCCAAGTATCGTTGACTTACTAGACAGTAAGTCATCACACCAAACATCCCGACGCCGTGCCTCTTAGCAGCAACGGAGCGAGCGCCTGATTCATCGATAAAGGCGAGCTGTACCACCCCACGCGCTGCATGTGCCAACGACGTTACGGGGAGCTGCCAATGTGGTTTAGAAACAAAGATAGCGTCAGTGAAAAACGGGACACGACGGATCTCCTGGAGGAGGATGTCAGCCGAATGGATGACTCCCGCCCCGTCCGACATTGGAACCCCGCGTAGTTGAGCGAATGTCCATCCTTTGTTCGGGAGAGGATTACCCACTCCCAAAGGTTTGACAAGGGCTTTGGAAAACTGCAGAATAGTGGTAAAGGGAACAACTCCTGCAAATACATACACGAAGTTGTGCGAGTTAGCATTGATGGACCACCTGCCATACAAGACTGGTGGGGCCTGGGCGGACATGCGCTCCATGGCACTTCGTGCAGCCTGAACCAGTGCACCTTAGCACCACGCAATGATGGCGTTGTCCCAATGGACGTTGATGCCACAGTGTCCACCCCAGTCCCACAACTGCGCAAGCTCACTGATGAAGAGCGCAAGAAACTAGCAGCAGAAGGATGCTGCTTCCGCTGCCGCAAGCAAGGCCACATGGCCCACAACTGTACCCAGTACCCCCAGAACCGCCAGAATCAGAACACCACTGCACGTGTGGCTGACACCGCCACTAACTCCACCACTCCAACCCCACAAGCTGACAGCAACACCACGCCAAAAGTCCCACTCACCAAGGCCCAGCAAATTGTGGCCATCAAAGCGTCAATGACAGAGGAGGAGCGCGGGGAATACCTCGATAGCGAGGACATGGAAATCGACTACATGGGCTGCAGAGCCATGATCACAGAAGAACCCAGTAGCGTTAGCAACATGTACAGCATGAAGAAAGATTCAATGACAGTCAAAGTTCACCTTTATATGTGGCACCAGGAGACGCAAGTTGAAACACTCCTTGACTGCGGTGCAACAGACAACTTCATCGATCGCCGAACACTGAAAACCCTCAGCATGGGTACAAGACCACTAGAGCACCCCAGGATTGTCCACAATGTGGACGGCACCATCAACAAAGATGGCACTATCACAGATTACTGCAACCTGTTCATCGAAATAGGAGAGAAGGTTGTCAAGCAAATTTTCTTCGTTGCCAACCTAGGAAGGGATCGGCTCATTCTGGGCCACCCATGGTTCAAGGCATTCAACCCAGAAGTTGACTGGACATGCAATGAATTAAAGGGAGAAAGCATTGTCATGGAGACTGCAGGATATCAGCGGAGGAAACAACAAAACCTCATGAAGATCAACAATGTCGCGCAACAGTGGGCTGAGCATGCAGCCCAAGCCAAGCCAGAGCACATCCCAGAAATCCCATCAGAATACGCATGCCACACTGCTGTCTTCTCTGAGAAGGCAGCACAACGCTTCCCACCTGCAAGGGAAGAAGACCACGTAATCACCCTGAAACCCGATGCCCCCGCCACACTTAATTGCAAAATCTACCCCCTGACCCCAACAGAGAAAGCAGCCACCAAGGAGTTCCTTGATGAGCACTTAGAGAAGGGCTACATCGTTGAATCTAATTCCCCCTATGCATCATCATTCTTCTTCAGGAAGAAGAAGGATGGGAAACTTCGCCCCATCATGGACTACCGCCCACTCAATGCAGCCACCGTACACAACACATATCCGCTCCCCCTGATCAACACTATCCTGGAACAATTACAAGGGAAGAAAATCTTCACAAAGTTTGACATTCGCTGGGGGTACAACAATATCTGCATCCGCGAAGAAGACCAATGGAAGGCGGCATTCAAAACCCCCTTTGGACTTTTCCAACCCCGGGTCATGTTTTTCGGTCTTACAAATTCCCCTGCCACATTTGCACACACCATGAACAGGATGTTTCGACATCTGCAAAACAAATACCCCACTGAGCTTTTTGTCTATATGGACGACATCCTCATTGCCACAGGAGATGACTTAGAGCGTCACAGAGAAATTGTCCATGCAGTACTGGACCTACTGGAGGAAGAGTCGTACTTCCTGAAGCCCTCCAAATGTGTCTTTGAGCAGAAGGAGATTGAGTACCTTGGCATCATTGTAATGGAGATCAGCTCTCCATTGACCCAGTCAAAGCTGACGGCCTGAAAGATTGGCCCAGAGAACTTACAACCGTCAAACAAGTCAGAAGTACCCTGGGAGTTTTAGGGTATCAGTGCCCCTTCATCCCCAACTTCGCCACCATTGCACGCCCCTTGACCCAGTTATTACGCAAAGGAACAAGGTTTCAGTGGACCCCCGAATGTCATAAGGCCCTGGACAAGCTTATTTCCATTGTGCTGTCAAACCCTGCACTCCGCCAACCCGATATGTCAAAGCCCTTCCAGTTGGAAGTGGATGCTTCTGCCTTCGCCACAGGAGCCATCCTGTCACAAAAGGATGGTTGGGGAAAACCACTAGCTGTGGGATTCCATTCTAAGGCCTTCACAGAGGCCGAGCGCAACTATGACATCCATGACAGAGAGTTCCTAGCTGTTGTCAGGGGCCTGGAAAATTGGCGCCATCTCCTGGCGGGATCCCCACACCCAGTCACTGTACTCACAGACCACAAGAACCTCCAGTACTACCAAAACCCCCAGCACATCAACAGGCGTATAGTCCGCCTTGTCTCCAAACTTGCAGACTACAACTTTGTTCTCCAGCACCAACCCAGCAACACAAACAAGGCTGATGCCTTCTCCAGACGCCCAGACCACCATGATGGCTCAGACGATAATGATGCCATCACAGTCCTTCCACCTCAATATTTCATTAACGCCGCAACCCTCTCCTCCATTGACGACCGCACCCGCGCCCACCAACTCAAGTGCCCTGAACTCTTAAACAAGTGGGCACTCACTCATAATCTCACAAAAAAAGACCACCTGTATTGGCACGGGGACCAACTTGTCATTGTGGAAAACAACAATCTAAGGAGGGGGGTAATTTCCCTTTATCACGACTCAGTCACTGCTGGCCACCCTGGAATTTCCAAAACCCTCCACACAATTTCACAAGACTACTGGTGGCCAGGCATGAAAGACACCATTACCAATTACATCAAAGGATGCGCCACCTGTCAATCACGTAAAAACAACCCCACGAATCCCAAGCCACCCGTTTTCCCCATTTCCACTGACCCACATGCAAACCCCTTCGAAACCATTGCACTTAACTTTATTACGAAACTCCCCAAATCCCAAGATTACAATACCATACTTACGATCACAGACCATGACTGCTCCAAAGCATCTATCTTTATTCCCTGCAAAGAAACCCTTGACGCTGAAGGGACTGCATTACTATACGCTACTTATGTACTCCCCCATTATGGACTTCCCAAAAGAATCATCTCCGACCGCGACCCCCGCTTCACTGCTGCCTTTACCAAAGAACTTTGCAGGCTCCTTAACATTGAACAGAACATCAGCACCGCCTACCACCCCCAGACAGATGGCCAGTCAGAAAGAACAAACCAGCGACTGGAACAGTACCTCCGCATCTACACCAACTACCAACAAACCAACTGGGCAGCATGGCTTCCCCTCACACAGTATACCCTCAATTCTTGGCCCAACGCCACTACCAAGAAGACTCCCTTTGAACTCATCATGGGACACGTCCCACGCGTCCATCAAATCACCCACACCTCCAAGGCCCCATCAGTCAATGAGCGGCTCCAACAGATCAAAGAAGCAAGGCAACAGGCACAGGAGGCAATAAGGCGCTCCCAGGAACTCATGACCAAGAAACCCACACGGTTCGTCCCCTACTGTGTTGGGGACAAGGTATGGCTAGACGCCAGGAACCTCAACACAACACACCCCACTGCCAAGCTAGCCCCAAAGCGCTATGGGCCATTCCTAGTTACCGCCGCCATTTCACACACCTCCTATCGCCTCAAACTCCCTCCCCAATGGAAGATCCACAATGTCTTCCATGCGTCACTCCTTACCCCATACAGAGAAACCCCAGAAGATGGCCCCAACTTCATGGAACCTTCCCCAGAGCTGGTTGATGGAGAACCAGAGTGGGAAGTGGAGCAAATTATGAACTCTAGACGCCGACGTGGACACATGGAGTACCTGATCAGGTGGCAGGGCTTCTCCGAAGCACACGACAGCTGGGAACCGGCCAGCCACATACACGCCAACCGACTCATTACAAATTTTCATCAGCAAAACCCTAGCGCCATCAGAATCCTGGAGGATATAAACCTCACCACTTCATCCACTCCCCTCATCATTCACTCTATCACTTCCACCACAACCACCACTTGCTCTACCAGTTCCACTCCACTCACCAGACCTCACAACACCATGTCTTCCCCTTCTCAGACCTCCCCTGTTTCCCTCCTTGAGCGTATCTCGTCACCCCTCACTCCCGTTGCCAGCACTGAGGAAGCTCCCTCCTCACCATCCCCTGTTCCCCTCTTCCTTGAGTCCCCAGTCCTGGCATCCACTGTCCCATTAAGCCAGCGGCTCTCAGAACCCCAGGGTTACAACCTGGACAGTCGTCCGGCTACCCCTGAGGTCCTTGAGATCACTGCCCTGACCCCTGCCCCACGTGTCTTGACCCCTGCTCCACGCACCCTGACCCCAGACCCCAACTTGTCCAACCCTGATTTCAACGCTCCATCCCCTGCCTCAGAACCCATCGACTTTGACATCTCCCCTGACACTGTGGCCCCCTCAGGCTATGAGCGATATGACCCCACCAACGCCATGCACACCAAGTATGGCTTCACTATCAACATCAATGGGGAAGAGAAGAAACCCCACTTCATAGAGTTCAACATCAACCACCACACCCACCGTCATGTGGTGCGTGAACACAGGGAAGAAGAGGCCCAACCCTATGGGCAGGACTTGGTGGCAGCACCATTCTGGGATCCCCTCCTCAGCATCACCGACGACACAGACCTCTCCCCCTTCGCTCCCACCAACTCTGACCACCGCGCCATTGATATTGCAGTGGCAGGACTAGCCAACCCAGGAGTGGAGGCTGACATCGACAGGTTCAGGGCCCTTTGCCTTGAAGAGCGGTCGCTGCAGAGGCAGCAGCAAGAGCTCCGCCAGGCCTTGGCCAACTGGCGCAGCAGTCATTCAGAGGTCAGGAGGTGTCTGTACGCAGCTAAGGCGAGGTCCCGTCTTCACCCCTACCTTCAAGGACAAGTGCACATCGACCACCCCCGTAACAACGTAGAGGTTGCCATTTCAGCTGGCACCCCCATTTCCGACGTCATCCATGGTAGGGTTGACAATGCGCCGTACAGGTTGGAGATGCCATGGTTGCATGGTGAGGAGAAGCCAGGAGTAAGCTGGTGGATTCAGTCAGGGGGACAGGAGTCCCATGTATCGCAAAAGCCCACAGTCAAGAAGCCGTTCCGCCCCATCAAGAAGCCGGCACCCCTTAAGTGCCTTACTTGCAAGCTCCCTAACATCAACCACACCACGACCAATTGCCCCATGCTCAAGGTCTGTGAATACTGCAAACAGGACGGCCACTACTCGTCAGACTGTGCGTACCCGCACTCCCGGTGTTACACTCACGTCCACTGTGTGGTTCCATACCACCACCCCAACTACAACAACACCGCAGGCTGCACTTGGCACCACCTGGCTTCTGGCAGCAACCTCAAGTACATCAATAAGCCAGTCATCTGGGATGAGGGGGAAACTGCAGCACAATGGGACTGAAGAAGAATTGCGAGGACGCAATTGCCAAGAAGGGGGGTCATGTCATGATCCCATGGACATTTTCATTTTTTTCTTTTACTTTACTCTTACAGACTTGGTACTTGACCACTGACGCAACCCTACTTACATGTGATTGCCTACTTACATGTGATTACTCATCTTACATGTGATTACTTAGGACTTTGTAGTGGGTCAGACCCTGGAGTTACTAGTGGGTCGGGTTTTAGGAGTTAGCTGTGGGTCACCACTATCTATATAAACCCTCCATAGACATAGTAGTTCTTTAGTTCTGTCTTCGTCTTTCCTTCAGCAATACCATCGTCTTATCATCTCTACTCTGTGTGCCCCTCTCTACCTCTCATCACCATACTAGGGGAACCCCTTTAACTAGGGACCCACCACCGAAGTCTTGACTTTTGTACTATAACAATTGTCACACACAGAACCCTCGTACCTCTGTCCTTATTTGTGCAAGTCGCACCCAAGGTCCCTGCTGAGACCTTGACACCTAGTGTGGATTGTGGTCCATAGGTTTTCTTCTCTGTGAAGCACTCCATTTACGATCTGTTCCTCCAACCAGCGGGCTTGTTCATCTACCCAGTCATCAACTAGCGGTCCACGAATATACAATAAGAATGTCATTGCCCTTTGATAGGGGATCACCAACTGGTCTACGTTTGGGTTCATACCCCGGTACAACGTAAAAGCCCTTAAAAAGGCTTTGCTCTGTTCTCGACTTCCGTCGAACTGTGGAGGTGGGTTTCCTCCCAAGCGTCCATGGCCTCCTGGCACGGTGGCTATTGGTGCAGGGCCACCGCCACCGCCACTGCCACCGCCACCGCCTCCGCCTCCGCCTGGAGCTCCTCCTCCAGGCGGTGGTCCTCCACTTGAAGCGGGGACTCCTCCACCAGGTGGTGGTCCACTTGAAGTGGGGGCTCCTCCCCCACTTCCTCCTGTTACCGCAAGGGCCGTGCTTGCTTGACTTTGTGACATCTTTGTACTAGGGAATGATGATGCTGGTAGGTTTATGACGTGTAACGCCACCACAGGGGCGTTAAGTACGACGTGTACTTCTAAGTCGTCTGTCAAGGGTTCTGATAGAGCGAGTCGGTTAGAACTCAGTTTGGGGATGAATAAGAGTTGAACTAGCTGCTAGAGCTTATCAACCTTAGTTCGAGAATACGGGGCTCAGGCACGAAGGCGAGCAAAAGACTTAAGCGCAAAAGCAAGTCGAAGACGGGTTCGCGAGTACTGATTGTGGTATTACACAAGAAGTCAGAACTGCTGTACAAGCCAGTTCGACTACGACCTATATACTAGTACAAGCCCCAAAGAGACAACAACAGGGCAACATAGTAGGTAAACAGATGGCGCTATGAGGAACACATGAGTGCGACAGGTATCGTATGATGTCAGAGATAAGACAAGGTCATGAGTCAACTATCAGTGACACGTGGTGGTCAGAGGACCAAGTGGCAGCCATTGCATGGCGTATAGTATGCAGTTATGGGTCATCACAGAACGTATCATCAAAGGCAGCAATCAATGTATAGTAAAGGCGCAATGCCTATCAGTCAAGAAGGGGGTCACAAGGGACGTCAGGTGTGGAGGAAAGTCAAGATAAGAGGAATGAAGCTGTCCATGAAGGCAGACATGTGAGGGGTCTGGGTACAGGGTGACGTCGAGGGGAAAGATAGTAAAGATGACAAAGATAAAGCTGTCCATGACGTACATGGCATGCGGGAATCGAGACAAGTCGTATGAAGCAGGGGAAAGAGTCGCAAAGATAGGAATCCATGGATAGAGGGACGCATGGCGTCAACTTCAGGGAAAATGGTAAGAAGTCCCCTTAGCAGTGCGTCGCAAGGCAAGAAATCGTAACATGATGGGTACTGGAATACTCGGGGATTCTGGTTGGTCTACGTCGATTCTGGGTTTTCTTGATGCAAATGGTCCGACTCCTAGGTCATTGGGTACTGGTTTGTACGTGTACCACTGCCCTTCAGTTTTAGAGTACTCGATAAAGGCCCAAATTCATTTATCCTCTAGATAGTGAATTGGTTTGTAGATGTTTTCTTTTGGTTTGAAGATATAATATCCCGAATATTCTTGACTTTCTCTTCAAACTGCTGATCCTTTGATTTTGTCTGAGAGTTCGTCGTTATGGAGGAGTTTGATGTATTCGGGGCTGAACTTGGTTTTGCTTCGACTAGATGAAGCCACGATGAGAGACTTGACTTAATGTAATGCTACTACAGGAGCGTTAAGTGCGACGTGCACTTCTGGGTTCTTCAGGTAATGGTTTGAGGAGGAGTTGTGATCAACGACTCAGAGCAGGGTTGCACAAGAACTAATAGACTCCTGGTGTCTATTAGTTATAGAGGAGTGGAGCTTAAGTGCAGCAAGGGTGAGCAAAGTCTGGTTGACTCAAGCGTGACGAAGGCGAGTTGAAAGGGGGGGTCTGGGTTTCGTGAGACGAGAGTGTAGTATTACACAAGAAGTCAAGTCTACCATACAAGCTAGGTAGTACACAACTTATATACAAGTACATGGTGTTTGGTTATACCAAACACATGACGCAATCCTAGGATACTGGTCCTAGTGAGCTTATCGTACTGTGAGTCATATAGAAAGTACTAGTAGTTTCCGTGGAGTCACATGGGACTCTGACGTCATCAGCAGATTCTAAAAGTCGTAAAACCTACCAATGGTACGATCATGTGGTAGGTGTGAGATAAGAGCCGAGACCTGAATCTGATTGGATCCTAATCATAAACAAGTCACACGTCAATCGATGAGTAAAAGAAGAGTTGATCGTGAGATAAGAGATAAGAGCAATGAAGGGGGTTCAAGATAGAATTGGAAGTCGTAACACTTGTTGCTTCGAGTTGTATACTTCCTAAGTTACATACTCGTTGTTGTGGTGTCGCCTCTAAATTGCCTAAGTCAGGCCTATGCCGTGAAAGTGTAACACAGGGACCCCAATGGAAGAGGGGGTTATAACAAGTTACAAGGACAGCCCCCTCCTATTTTTCGTGGAGACAGGAAAACCACTGAAACTTTCCTCACCAAGTGGGAGCTATATAGGGGCATGAACTGCCATATGCAAACCATGCGTGAGGCGTACTCACACGCCATCCTATTCCTCACCTTCCTTGAAGGAGACAACCTCAACAAATGGATAACCACCCACACAAGATGGTTAACATTACAAATTACAAATGGAATACTGGAAGACGATGAAAGGATATGGGAGGCGGTGTATCGAAGCTTCAAAAGGTGATTCACAAACACGCTGGAACAGGAAGAAGCGAGAACAGCGTTGCAGGATGGTATAAGAATGAAAGGGATGGATATTGACAAGTACATGTCCAAGTTCGAAGAATTAGTGCGGTGCACTGGCTATTGAGCAGACTTGTGTCACAGACCGACCAAGACACTGACACATTGGTTATGACTACAATGGTTAGTGGTAATTAGTCATGGACTTATCACATCAGTCAGCAGGGGAGCATGAGTATCACATGTAAGATAGATGATGACCCATTCCTAGGATAGCTGTACTAGGGTTCGAGCTAGTTATGCTATTGGTTACCTTACGATTCAGGAGGAGCTTTAAAGCCCTCGTCAACTGTATATAAGGCTTGTTGTTCAGACCAAGGATCCCTATCCTGGTCTTCTCAATACCACCACCATTGTTCGCGACCTAGGACTGATAACTTCCTTCCCTTTCATCTATCTCTCATCTCTCTTGCTCGTCCTAGCCTTTGTCTTCGGAGTCGTACTCCACATTGAAGACATCGAGAGCGAAGACACCTTCGATGCCGTGTACTAAGAAGAGTCACATGCACACATCCTCACATTAAGTCTTGACACTTTGTGTATCGGATCACGCTCAGTACCAGTCATTGCCTCCCATCGCGCCTAAGTCAGGCAACGTTGTTGTGGCAACGTAACACTTGCCAATGGTGATCAATGTATTCACCAAAGGACTCCCACGCAAGCTCTATGAGCAATGCTACACACTCGATAATCCCCAAAGCTACGAAGCGTGGAAAGCGGCCCTCCTCAAGAGGCAAGAACAATACATCCACCTTCAAAATCACTTCAACAAGGGAAAGAAGAACCTAGAAAAATACCACAATCGAACGGGAAATTGCAGAGGATATTACCCACCGCCACACCTCATGCATCCAGACGAAATGGACATGTCGGTGAGGGCAAGAGCACGAGGAGGAGAGGTAGATAAAAGCATGGCTGCAGTCACCAGCTCTGAAGAGATAAGCCCAAACGATCCCGGATTCCGACAATATACGCAACAAAATCAGAGGGGAAGATATGTGCTGAGGGGAGGCTATATGCAGAGGCAAGGAAGACAGCCTCGCAACAACAAGGGAGTCCAATGTTACAATTGTCAGAACTTCAGACACTTCAGTTGTGACTGTACACAGCCTCAAAAACCACAGCAAAGCCAGGTGCCCCCGCCCACTCAGTTACATGTGGCCACCATACTTATGCCACAGCAAGAGGAAGCACAAGTGCTTCAAACGATCACTAACAAGAGCAATGAAATGCAAGAACTTGTAATGAAAGGAATTTGGAAGAGGGAGGATTTTTCAAACGCCTAAACCCAGCGGCCTGGGTGAGGGCAATACATTCTTGTGATGTTGTAATAGTAACTACACACTTCCAATCTATGCACATTCTGGTTTCAGCTAGAACACATCACGCAAAGGCCAACATTACAGCATTGGTGGACTCAGGAGCCACTGACTGCTTCATGAACCCACAATTTGCAAAATGAATGGGACTGGTACTAATTCCCCTGGAAAAACCCTGAAAAATATGGAACATTGACAATACAGAGAACAAAGGAGGGTCCATCACTCATTATGTGGACCTCGATGTACGCACTAAAGGAATTCACAAAGAAATGCACTTTCTCATCACCAACATAGGAAACGAAGATGTGGTGCTCGGATACCCGTGGCTGGCCACATTTGAACCCAAATTTACATGGAAGTATGCCACCATCCATGAAAAAATGCTACCCGTTGTCATCTGGTTAGTAAACCCGTGTATCGCGTGACAACCAGTGATTGGCGCCATTGTCACAGAGTCTCCAACACACGAAGAATGCGAATGCATAGTAGAACAGCTGGAGGAACAATGCACAATCCATACTACCGCAACAGAACTGGCTATCCAGGCGAAGCAATACACCAAGGCAGCCAAGCTGCCACCTCAGTACAAGCAGTTTGCGAAGGTATTTAGCAAGGAGGAGTCACACTGATTCCCTCCCAAACGGGTCTGGGACCATGCAATCGAACTCAAACCAAATGCCCCGGTGGCATTAGACTGCAAGGTATACCCCCTCACACAGGCCAAAGATGAAGCCCTTCAAAGTTCCTTAGCGACGAACTCGGTAAAGGCTACATCCGATGTTACGTTGCCACAACAACGTTGCCTGACTTAGGCGCGAAGGAAGGCGATGACTATGACTAAGCTTGGTCCGATACACGAAGTGTCAAGATGTTACGCTCACACGGGCGGTCGTGCGACGTGCGACTAAGTCAAGTTCGATAGAAGTCGATAGTCCGGTCAAGGACTAAGTTCGATGATACTACTTAGAGCAGAGCTCAACAAGAGTGAGGGGAAGTGACTCGAAGGTCCTTCTGAATAACAGAGGCGAGGCAAAAGATGAAGGCCCGCACATTCAGCTAAAGGTATCCTCAGAAAGGAATCCCTCTAGAGTCTGTGAGACTGAAGTTGTATGTGATTCAAGAAGAAGTCGAGTCTACTGTACAAGCTAAGTAGAGAGCGACTTATATACTAGTACAGCACCAAAGAGTCACAAACAGATGGTGCAATCCTAGGATCCGGGTCCTAGGAATGAGTCATCGTACAGTAACATGTGATAATAGTAAAAGAACGTCATCGAAGGCCATAGAACAAAGCATCAGTCAGCAATGAGTCATATGAGTATTCAGTATGAGGTAAGTCCGGCACTAGTACATATATGGATAGGAATGAGTCAAGACAAAAGTGTAAGCAAAGAAAAGTGTCTGTGATCGTAACACAAGACTTAATGTGAGGACGATGGCATGTGACTTGTCCTTAGTACACGGTGTCAAAGGTGTCTTTGCTCTCGATGTCTTCAACGTAGAGTACAACTCTGAAGACAAAGGCTAGGACGAGGAATAGAGTTGAGAAGCAGAGGAAGGGAAAGGAGATTGGCAGTCCTAGGTCGCGAACAATGGTGGTGGTATTGAGAAGACCAGGATGGGGATCCATGGTTTGAACAATGAGCCTTATATTCAGTTGACAAGGGCTTTAAAGCTCCTCCTGAATCGTAAAGTGACCAATAGCATAACTAGCTTGAACCCTAGTACAGCTATCCTAGGAATGAGTCATCGTCTATCTTACATGTGATAAAGCGCTCCACTGCTGACTGATACGAGTAGTCCATGACTAATTACCGCTGACCATCGTAGTCATAACCGATGTGTTAGTGTCTTGGTCAGTCCGTGACATCCAACCATTAAAGTCCCCTTATGCTTCCCCTTTCTTCTTTGTCAAGAAGAAAGATGGAAAACTTCAACTGGTACAGGACTACTGGAAACTAAACAATGTCACCGTGCATAACCAATACCCCCTTCCCCTCATATCAGACCTCATCATGGACTTGAGTAACACAGACATATATACCAAATTGGATGTTTGTTGGGGGTACAAAAATGTTCGCATCCAGGAGGGGGACGAAGAGAAAGCGGCATTCAAGACATGCTATGGCCTTTTTGAAACTACGGTTATGTATTTCAGGCTCACTAACTCTCCAGCCACGTTCCAAATGATGATAAACTTCATCTTTCGGGATGTTATACTCAAACACGAACCCCTCAGAACCACAATTCACGTCTACATAGACAACATCGGTATCGCCTCTTGTACAGGACTCGATGGCCACGTTACCACAGTTTGTGATGTTTTTCAGATCGCCCTTGATCATGACCTCTACTTCAAACTTGAGAAATGTGTCTTCCATGCACCCTCCATGGATTACCTGGGGGTAATCCTTGAAAAGGGGATGACTTGCATGGACCCTGCAAAAATCGCGGGCATTTGTGATTGGCCAATCCCCAAAACAGTCAAGGACGTTTGTTCGTTCCTTGGATTTTGTAACTTTTATTGTGCTTTTATCAAGGGTTTTGCTCACCTCGCGCGACCACTGAATATACTTACAAGGAAAAACGAGGAATGGACGTGGGGGCTGACCCAACAAAACGCATTTGACACTCTCAAAGCATGAGTAATGCAAGAACCAATACTAGCACACCTGAAGCTAGTAGATCAATTCGAACTTGAGGTGGACGTGTCAGGCTATGTGATAGGAGGGGTCCTCTTACAGAAGAAAGAAGACAGCAAAAAACACCCGATTGGGTACTTCTCCAAGATGCTTGACCCGGCTCAACGCAACTACCACGTTTACGACCTTGAATTGCTTGCAATAGTCGAAGTGCTAAAGCACTGGAAACCTCTACTAGTGGGGTCCCTGCACAACATTATTGTCCACTTGGATCATGCAAACCTCTTGTACTGGAGGAGTCCTCAAAATATCAACAGACATATTGCAAGGGAAGTAGTTGAACTTTTGCAATACCCAATTAAAATTAAGCATGTTGCAGGACGAGCCAACAGACGCGCTGACGCCCTGTTGTGAAGGAGCGATTATGATACAGGTGACAACGACAACCGGGACGTGGTGGTGCTGCTGGATCACATGTTCGTATGAACAACAAACGTGATCGCAGTAGAACCGACAAATGGGGAATACCCACAAGACGAAGTACAAATACAACACTGGATGAACACCCACCAACTCATGAGAATGGACGGAGCATGGTATAAAGAAGGAAGATATGTTATAACCAGGGGAGTAGATGAAAAACGCACTATCATCAATGCTCACCACTCTCCCCCAGTATACAGACACCCAGGCATGACCAAGACGGGCATGCTCGTGGCATGACACTATTTCTGGCCTGGTATGACCAAAGACATCGTGGAATACGTGAAAGGCTGCGCAGAGTGTCAACAAAACAAGGCCAACACACGACCCGTTTGTGCACCGTTACAACCAATATTTCCGAAACTGGAAGCAAAGCCCTTTGAAGTGGTGGCGATGGACTTTATTGTCAAATTACCACCTTCCAGAGGGTACAACTCAATCCTCACAGTCACTGATCATGATTGTACAAAGGCATCAGTCTTCATACCCTGCTGCAAGGACATATCCGCAGAAGAGACAGCCCAACTATATGCTAAGCATGTTTTCGCACACTACAGACTCACCACTAAAATAATATCTGATAGAGACCCAAGGTTTGCGTCTTGCTTCACGTGAGAATTGTGCAAGCAACTGGGGATAGAACAAAATATCTCATCCGCATACCACCCCAGGACGGACGGGCAGTCTGAACACACTAACCAATGGCTTGAGCAGTATCTGCGATTCCAAGTGGATTATCATCAAAAGGACTGGCTCCACTATTTACCACTTGCCAAATTCACACATAACTCATGGCCCCACAAGATAACAAGGAAGTCCCCTTTTGAACTCCTCATGGGGTACCACCCTCGTGCTAATTGGACGGATAAGCTGTCCCCTATTCCACAGATAACGACACACATGGAACAACTCAAAGAAGCTCAACGAGAAGCACAGTCATTGATAACGAAGGCCCAGACCCTCTGGGTCAAACACAAAGATATGCCCAAATTCAAGATAGGAGACCAAGTATGGCTAGATGGGTGCAACCTCAAGACAAGCCAACCAAGTGCCAAGCTGGTGGCAAAGCGGCATGGTCCCTTTATGGTCAATCAGGTGATATCCCCTTACTCTTATTGCTTGACACTACTGGCCCAATGGAAGATCCACCTGGTATTTCACATCGACCTTCTCATGCCTTATCGTGAGACTACCATTCACGGACCAAACTTCACACGCCCACCACTGGATCTAGTAGAAGGAGAAGAAGAATACGAGGTCGAGAAGATTCTAGACACTTGGCTGTTCGGCAGAAGATGCACTAGGCAGTATTTGGTTCAATGGCTTGGGTATCTGGATGTGGAGAACCAGTGGGTCAATGAGGCCAATATCTTTGCCAACAAAAAGATAGTGGAATTCAAAAGACAAAACTCTGACCCACAGACATATATAAGAGCCCTGACATTTGCTGAGTTGCCTCATTCCTTATCCCTTCCTCATCCCCCTATTTCTCACATCCCCCTCATGGACTTTTCTTACTATGCCACTAAAACCACTGAAGAAGTATTCTTGGCCAAGCTACTGGAGGGACTCATCTCCCTCCCAGAAGCACAACGATGACTCCAATGGGTCCATGAAACCAGCAACACCGCTGCCCTCAGATGGGAAACCATCAACAACGACAATGACAACAACGACAGCAACAACGACCGCAGTGCAGGAGAAGGAGCCACTGTGGTCCATGCAACTGCAGAAGACGAGGGTACAGTGGTTGCCCCGATTACCAGAGACAAACTTGCCGCAGTGGAGTGCGCCTTCCCCTGCCCTGTGCAGGCAACACTGTCCAAAGATGCACTACAGCCCCGGCTGCTTACAGTGCAGAACATTCCTGATGAGGAGGAGCGTCGCCCTGGAACTTACAAAAACCCTCTCATTGTGGGAGAGGATACGAGCGACACTGAACCCCTACCAGTACGCTACCACTTTCAAACCAACTGTTAAGAGGCCAGTGGAGCTGTGGTGGCACATGGCATAAGCATGGACGAACAAGCAACTAAATGCCACAAGCGCTATGAGGTGCAAGAAGCTGCTAAAGTGGTGTGCCGAACTGAAGAGGCTGCACAAGTCGCGGCTCAAGAATTTGGGACAGTAGATTGAGGGACGGAGCTATACCCAGCTGAGTACCCCCACATCACATATGGTCGCTACGCACACTTACCTGACAACACTCCATTCGCCGCCACCACCAGTGGGGAACCCATTATGCACCACAAATGGCAAAACCCCATAGAAGACCTGCTCAAGCAGCCTTTTGAGGCGAAGACTCCAGCGGGATAGACACGCAACGCCGGGGGCAACTATATTCCCGCTCCTATTACCATCCAAGAAGTCACCCGACCAGCGTTGTGGTATCAGTTCATCAAGAGCGATGAACCCATTATCCTCTTTTTTTTTTTTTTTTTTTTTTTTTTTTTTGAAACCATTATTATTCTGGGGCAGTAATCAAATACAAGGCCAGTCAAGTACGCAACTAAGGACTCATTGAAGGGTAAATAACGTAAGTGGAGGTCGCACCGAGGCAGGAGCTCATAGGTAATAAAGGAAACCCCCTGTCACAGGAGGAGGCATAAGGACAGTCGTTAGGTAGTCACACAACCGTAAACAGATGGCGTAAACAGATGTGGAAATCGAAAAGTTCCGTGTCAGAAGCAAGAAAAATTTACCCCCAACTAGGTGGGCGGACCGCTCAAGGCGGGGTCAGCCATTTTGAGGACGCGCAGTCAACCAGGATCGAACAGGACGGGGCCCGTCTCTGGCTTAGAGGCAGCACCAGAGATCTGGAGGAAAATTAACAACCATCGAGCGTCATCAGAATCCCCGAAGAGGTTCCTCAGCGGGATGTCGCGGATGTGGGTATGCCAATTGTCGATGAGGCGGCGTTGAGCCCGGCGTACTCGAGGACAATGGTGGATGAGATGTGGGATAGAGCGAAACCGTGCTCCGCAAGGACACGCAGCGTGTTCAGGAGGGAGGTCAGGTCGGTGACGGATAGTGTACTCTGCTGTGAATGAGTGTTGGACGGCAAGCTGGAACGCCGTACACAACATTTTGCGTGAGATGTCCGGGAGGGGCGGAGGTTTGTAATAAGTGATGGGGGCAGGATCATCTCCGGGCCTCTCAGGACGGGGTTTAATAGGGATGGCGGCGGTAAAAAGGGGGTGATTACGGCCGTCAGGCGGGTTTTGGATGCCATAGTCGTAAGCGGAAAAGTCTCGGCCAGATTTTAATCTCCGGCTCTGAATCCATCGCCTAGACCATGACTGGAATGCGTTTTGCCTGGCCCTCGCCTTAAAGAAGGCGGCGGACTGGACCTTTTGCAAGGTGGCCAGGGGTGCTGTTGCACAGATACCAGCGGCTGCCAGCCGGGACAAGTGGGACTGCGTGCGCTCCTTCTTCAATGGCGACCACACCACGTGTATGGTGGTGTTCCTGGGCATAGAAAAGAAAGACGTAAGTGAGTGATGAAAACGTAGGAGGTCGAGTTGACTCTTGGACCCCTTAAAGTTCTGAATGCATAGAATGGCGCTCATGTCCGCGCAGAGTAAGTAGATATCTGTGGGTGCGACCCCCGATGAGTAAGTAAGGGAAATGAACTCAGCTGCTTTGCTAAGCGCGAACAGTGAGACATCCCCTGGTGTCACCTCGGCCCCCATACACCACTGCTTCACCAGCTGCCTCTCCCCACTAGTGATACAGGCTGCCGCACCGCCCACCTGTTTGTTGTCGGCCCGGCCCTTATTGGAGACCGTGCTGGCAAGGTAGATTGCTACCGTACTCGAGCCGGGGATACCCTTGTACAGGTCATCCACCCACTGTTTCCGGGGTTGGGGTCTATCCATCCCCATCACTTTGACAGAAGCCCTCCAGTTGGGAACCTCCCAGGGGGCAACCGCAGTGACGTCGGTGCGAGGGCATGCAGGGTCCACTCGAGCTCCGAGAGCCTCCAAGGCAGTGGGGCGCTGTTTGGGCCCTCCAGACCGGGCCACACGTGCACTGACTTGTACTGAGCCACCGGGGTTACCAGTGTCCAGGCCGTTCTGGACCGGTCCACACCAGTCCTGTCCTAGACGGCGCAGGAGCTGGGAGGTCCGGAACCCATTATCCTCATGGGGATGGATTGAACAGATAGGATCTATGTGTCGCAATTTTACGCAAGCCTGAGGGCTGTTCTGCCCAGACCGCCCAAATATACTGAAGAGGAATTGAAGAAGATCGAATGGGGGCACCCCCACCAGCCTGTAATGGATCAGTGTCTCCAAGCACTATGAGATAAGTCCATTATAGCTGAAGTCCATTGATACCAAGCGCTGACACAAGACCAGCAGTGCCTCAAACAACGCATCAAAGAGCTTGAAGCGGGCATTGCCGTTCTCTACAGACAGTGATCATTATGTGCTGCCTGCCTCCATTGTGCCGATGCCCTTGTGTGCCTGGAGAGAGAGCAACAACAACTCGGTGACCCAGAAATACTCTGGGAGTGCCCCAACCATCAAGAGTATCGATGAGAACATGGCTACTAGGATGTGGGCATCCTCCTTGAAAAGGGGGTGATGTCACAAGGTGGGATTCTGGGTAGCTCATATCCCCAGACCGGTGACAGGTGACACCAGTACATGACTCATATGATAACAGCTCCGAAAACCCCAGTACTGTATGATAAGGCGATTGGTTATTATTGTACGATAAGTGATGACTTGGATGGACACTTACAATAACCATACTATACATGATTGGTTACTTACCTTTCAAGAGGCGCTTTAAAGCCCTCGCGTATATGTATATAAGGTTAGCTAAGCTGCACCGTAGTCCACAGCTTGGTCTTCTTGAATCTACTCTGAGTTCCCTCCATCTATCCTGCTCTTTGTCCTAAGTCTTTGCGCTCCTTCTAATAGGAGTCTGCTTCATCATTGTTATCATTGAGTCAGTATTGTCCCTCGAATAGGGCTTACTGTTATACTCCTGTGGTCACGTGCCATCAGGGCCATCATATCGCTAAGTCATTCCTCAGTAGTGTCGCCAATCCATCACTCAAGTCGAGCCACGTGCCAGTGGACACGTAACAACACTGGTGGGAGCGGCGCGTGCTTCAGTGCTCATGGGAATTCACAGGTGGGAAGTGGGACTACCAAAATGGGAATCAGTGGGAAAGGAAGATCCCATCGAAGAAGACAGGCTGTCAGTGCCATGTGACGATTAAGCGGTATCCACAAACCAATGTCATGCTTGGGAAGTATGAGGGTCAGCATGATCACCCACTCGGTGACGACAATCTACGATTCATTAGACTGTCAGGCAAAGTCAGGAACCTCGTCATGGACATGGTTTACATTGACATTGATTCCAAGACGATTGTGAGTCACACGTGAAATGTACTAGTTGCTGAGTTGATGGCTATATTGTTTAGCTAAAACATGTATGCAAGTCCTGCAAGCAGACAGATCACAATTACTACATCACAATGCATGACATTAGCCATTACCGTCAGATTGTGGAGGACATTGAGATCCATCTTGATGAGAATTACATGATCTCGCTTCAACTCTGGGTCCTCTGGCTCCAGGAAGGGGGTGCCGAGTGTGTCCTGAAGGACAGGAAGGACCCCCCTCCACCTAAGTCTGGGCTATCCCCAGATTCCTTTGTCCTGTGCATCTAGAATAAATTCCAGCAGGGCTGCTTTTGTGCACTTGGCACCAATTTTGTGTCTATTGATGCAACCCATAACACAACTCAGTACGCAGGGCTCCAATTGTTCACCCTGCTTGTAAGGGATCTGTGGGGCCATGGTACACTTTGTGGCATATTTCCATTTGTGGATGCTTAATCCATTTCCATTCGATAGGTGTGCCTGTCACTTGGATGCTGTTGTTAAATGGCATGGAAGCAACAATAAAATATTTTCTCAATTTCATAAAAATGTGGAACCTGGAAATCTCGCCTGGGATCATTATGACCAATCATGACCAAGCACAAATGAATGCGATCACAGCTGTGTACCCAGAGACCACAGGCTATTGTGCTGGTGGCACGTGCTCCACACTATCCAGATGCACTTCTGCACAGAAGAATTCCTGGAACTTTGGGAGCGCATCTGTGCATGGGTAAAAACATCTGATCAAATTTTATTTGATTCTTGGTGGAAAGAGATGCAGTCCGACACTTCAGCTCCACAAAGCCTTATAGATTATCTCAAGGCAAATTGGTTGGGTATTGTGCCCCTTTGGTCTGGGACATACAGGAAAGACTGGCTGATCTTCCAAGAAGGCAACACAAACATGCTAATTGAGTCGTAAGTAGTCTTATCACTGCAAATGTAATGCCACCACAGGGGCGTTAAGTACGACGTGTACTTCTAAGTCAATCGTCAGACGTTCTGGTAGAGTGAGTCGGTCAAGACTCAGTCCGGGGTTGAACAAGAGTTGAACAAGCGTCTGGGGCTTATCAACCTTAGTAAGGGAAGTCGGGCTCAAGTACGAAGACGAGCAAGTTTCAGGGACTCAAACGCAAGGGTGAGTCAAAGGTCGGTTTTCCGTGAGAACTGATGTGGTATATACACAAGAAGTCAGAACTGCAGTACAAGCCAGTCCGACTACGACCTATATACTAGTACAAGCCCAAAGAGACAACAACAGGGCCACATAGCTAGGTAGACAGATGGCGCCATAAGGAACATATAGGTGCGAAGGGTATCGTACGATATCAAAGATAGGACACAGGTCTAGGTTAACTATCAGTGATGTGTTAGTGGACATGGTGGTCAGAGGACCAGGTAACAGTCATGGTATGACGTATAGTAAGGGTCAGCAGTCATTGTATAGTAGAGGTGTAAAGCCTCATCAGTCAAAGGGCAATTCACAAGGGACATCAGGTGTGAAAGGAAGTTAGGGATAAAGAAGCGAAGCTGTCCATGAAGGCAGACATGTGAGGGGTCTGGATGCAGGGTGACGTCAAGGGGAAAGATAGTAAAGATAACAAAGACAAAGCTGTCCATGACGTACATGGCGTGCGGGAATCAAGACAAGTCGCATGGCACAGGGGAAAGATTTGCAAAGATGTGAATCCATGGATAGAGGGATGCACGGCGTCAACTTCAGGGAAAATGGAAAGAAGTCCCCTTCGCAGTACGTTGCAAGGCAAGAAATCGTAACAGCAAAGGATCACTGGGATCGCTAAAATCTATGTGTTATTTTAGCTATCATCATGTACTCAAATCGATGTGGATTGAGAGGAAGTGGAATCAGCACACCGATCATCTCATTCACACCCTCGTAGTCAACATGCTTCCACACTACCAGGCCCACCATGACAGCCAGGAGGTAGGGTTCAGTGGTTCAAATCTGGCCCAGAAGCGTCGCAAGGAAATTCTTGCAAGAACACCAGAAATAAATGCCGATTCCATCAGCGGTCTAGGCGACAATCATTATTCTGTGAAATCAGAAACAGTGACATCGCGTACATATCTGGTTGTGCTTGGCAAACAGTCTTATGACTGTCCAGACTGGCCCAGAGTCCAGTTGTGCAAACACATTGCCGCAGTTGCCCACTTTTTTGGGAATGGCGATCAGCTAGTGGCAGATGCGGACACAGCCCCTAAGACAGTGCAGCTGATTGAATCACGCGGCTCACTAGATGCGTGCAGCGATGCAACCGCCACATCTATTTTGGGGAATATGATTACTGTCTCCAAGGCATTCCTGAGTGATGGCATGCCCAAGTCTCTGGGCACCATTCATAGTCTTCACAGTGTCAAGTCACATCTAGCCGCTGTTGTCTGGAACTCAACTTCTCAGGAGAGCTTGCTTCTAGAAAAAGAAACCATTGCACCCAATCAGCACACATGGACTGAGACTGCCCAACAAATTGGGGCACAGCAACAGAAGAGACCTTGCCCCACCACTGTGATGACTTACTCTCAGTAAGTCAGTGACGCTTAGGACACTTAGGAAGATGATGATGGATAACAGGAAGGATGAAGAGAACAAAGTGAAGGGAGCAGAGGAAGACTTTAAACACGAGCAAGGGAATGAGGAAGTGGAGCAAACCAATGGTGGAGAGCTGCACTGAAGACTGGAGGCTTGCAAGTGGGGATTCACAAGTGGACAGTCTGAGGGACTGTCCGCTATATTGCTCTACCTTATATACCTGGCTACATGGTGTTTACATAATAGAATACTCTGGAAACTCGTAGAAGCTCTATAAATACTATCCAATGGCAATAGTCTCTCTGAGACCTGGTGATCTTTTCTGCAGTTCTTCTGTGGAAGCTGGTAGAAGTCCGTAGAAGGTTGTAGAACCTTCTTGAAGGAACTGATCACGTGACAGATCACATGACCCTCAGAGTATATTTTCAAACTCCGAACCCGGATTTCCTAAATAGGAAGTTGATTACATAATACAAGACCGGACCAGACCGTCCTAAACTCTTGAGTCATAACCTAAGCTTGATGGTTCATGACAACCACTACGTCATCCCCTGAACCCACAGCGACAGAATGTATTGGGAATCTCAATCACAAGCAGCCGTGTTTGAAGATTATGGATCCATACAGTGGTGGGGTCAACTCTGGCTGACACGCTGTCCCCGATGCACAATTGGCTGCCCAGAATGCCAGGGCACATGCATGCACCACAGCCACGGCTAATGGCGCATCACACAATCTCTCACAGCTCCAGAAATGTGGCCACAAACACGTGGGCACTTCAGCCCCCTCTGTCCCCCCATCTGCCTCCCCCATCCACTCATACCCACCTTCTTCTGCACCTCCCCCTCCTACCTTGGCACCCCTCATGTGGTACACACTTCCTGCCACACCTAGCGCACCAGCCACAGCGCATAACACTGGAGCATATGCCTACACCGCCACTATGGGTGCCTTGGGGAATCCTTCCTCATAGCCCTTTGAACTGCACCATGCACGCATGGGTCCATCTGGGCCACCACCATCCTTGGCCCCCCTTGGGTGGTACCCTGTACCCACCACTTACCCCCCCCAGAATGTATGCACAGCCCCCATATCAACCACCATATCCCGCATACTGGCCCTATGGCCATTTCTACCCTTGTCCTCAATAGAGTATTAACTTAGATATGACACTGTATTAGATACTTTGATAATATCTAGTTTTTACTCTCACTCCCTTGCTCCGCCCCTTTCCCTATTGGTTCCCTTGCACCCACTCTCACTGGTCCTCTCCTTTGACTCATTGAGGTTGCTTTGGCAGAATTGAGCCCAACTGAGGCTTCTGTCATCCCTCATGGCCATGGCTCAATATCCACATCTGTGCAAACGAAGGCCATTGTCTCAGTTACTGTCCCACCAATCACATACCCCTCCTCTTCGCCCCCCATCTCCCTTGTCTTCTCTCTCAGCCTCAGCCTCATCGGTATCACCTCAAACTCTTCTGATGTGCATGGGCCAGGACTTGTCAACGACACTTCAACAGAATTAAGCCCCCTCACAGCCACGGCTCAATATCCACATCTGCGAAATGTGGGCTGTTGCCTCAAATGCAGTCTCATTCAACCTTCACTGTTACGATGTGGGATCCTGGGTAGCTCGTATCCCTGGACCGGCAGCATGTGATAGTGGTACGTGACTCACAGATAACGGCTCCGATAACCCAGTACTGTACAATAAGCAACGAGGATGTGATTGGTTCCCACTGTATGACTCAGATGGACACTTACAATAACTATACTATATGTGATTGGTTACTTACCTTTCAAGAGGCGCTTTAAAGCCCTCGCGTATATGTATATAAGGTTAACCAAGCTGCGCTGTAGTCCGCAGCTTGGTCTTCTTGAATCTATCCTGTCTTCATCTGCCTTATCTTTCTTCATCGGTCTAAGTCTTGCGCTCCTTCTGATAGGAGTCTGCCTTGTTGTTCTTGTCCTTGAGTCAGTATTGTCCCACAAATAGGGCTTGCTGTTATACTCTCACAATCACGTGCCAAGGGCCGTCATATCGCTAAGTTGTTCAGCCGTAGTGTCGCCCTTCCTTCACTCAAGTCGAGCTACGTGCCAATAGACACGTAACATTCACTGCTTGCATCTCTCTTCTGAGAGGTGCTCCCACCAACCCCACTGATTATATACCCCTCTTCACCCCCCGGCCCCCTCATCCTCTCTCTCAGCCTCAGCCTTGCTGGTATCGCCTCAAATGCCTCCAAT
>WTXK01000527.1:0-30745 GCA_025769895.1 Lactarius psammicola | reverse complement strand
AGAGGGCCCGGCGAAGACTTCAGCGTGTCCATGTGAAACCGGCAACCCCGCCGCCCTTGGAGGAGAGGTACACCGACGACAACGACCACAGCGCAGGAGAAGGAGCCGCTTGTGGTCCATGCAGCTGCAGAAGACGAGGGTACGGTGGTTGCCCCAATTACCCGAGACGAACTCGCCGCAGTGGGAGCGCGCCTTCCCCGGCCCTGCGCAGGCAACACTGTCCGAAAGTGCACTACAGCCCCGGCTGCTTACAGTGCGGAACGTTCCTGACACGGAGGAGTATCGCAGTGGAACTCGGGAAGATCCTCTCATCGTGGGGAGATGGAGAGAGATACGAGCGACACCGAGCCCGTACCAATACGACTCCGCCTTCAAGCCAACGGTGAAGAAGCCCGCAGCGCTCTGGTGGCACACCGCACAAGCATGGACCAACGAGCAGCTCGGCGCCGTGCACGCCGCGCGGAGAGAGAAGCTGCTGAAGAGGCGCGCCGAGATCAGGCGAATGCGCGAATCCAGGCTCAAGAGTTTGGACATGTCGATCGGGAAACCGATCTTTACCCAGCTGAGCACCCTCACATCACCTACGGAAAGTACGAGCACTTACCCGACGACACCCC
The DNA here is from genome assembly GCA_025769895.1 of Lactarius psammicola. Lineage (NCBI taxonomy): Eukaryota > Fungi > Basidiomycota > Agaricomycetes > Russulales > Russulaceae > Lactarius > Lactarius psammicola. Next base: position 30,128 of record WTXK01000527.1, on the reverse strand, counting down.
GCACGCCTCCACCACCGACGGAGAGACCCATTATGCGACACAAATACCGGGAAGTAGCCGACGACCCCCTCAAACAGCCGTTTGCAGCGGAGACCCCGATCGGATGGACTCGGAATACAGGGGGAGACTACATTCCCTGTCCGATTACCATCCAAGGGATCAGCCGTCCCGCTCTCTGGTACCAGATCATCGAGAGCGACGATCCCATCATATTAATGGGAACTGACCGAACGGACCGCGTATATGCGTCCCCACTCTACGCCACACCACGACCCGTGCTCCCTCGACCCCCAAAGTATATGGAAGACGAGCTGAAAACCCTGGAGTGGGGGTTTCGAAGGCAGCCAGTAATCGACCAGTGTCTGCGGGCACTGTCAGATAAGTCCCTTCCCGCCGAAGTCCGACGATACCGAGCGCTGACGCAAGATCAGCAGCGTTTGGAACAACGCGTCCGGGAACTCGAGAAGGGAATCGCGGTGCTGTACGGACGACGCTCACTATGCGCCGCCCGCCTTCATCGTGCCGACACCCTTGCACGACTCGAACGAGAGCGGCGACAACTCGGGACCCTGAGATACTCTGGGAGCGGCAAGATCAAGACGAATTTCACCGAGGACGTGGCTATTAGGATGTGGGCATCCCTCCTGAAAAGGGGGTGATGTTACGATGCAGGTTACCGGGTAGCTCGTATCCCCGGACCGGTGGCATGTGATAGTGGTATGTGACTCACAGATAACGGTATCGATAAACCCAGTACTGTATGATAAGGAAGAGGTATGCGATTGGTTTGTTACCATACGGTATCTATGACTCGGACGGACTATTATGATAAGCCTACTATACGTGATTGGCTACTTACCATTCAAGAGGCACTTTAAAGCCCTCGTGGACATGTATATAAGGCTAGCCAAGCTGCGCCGTAGTCCGCAGCTTGGTCTTCTTGAATTCTATCCTGTCTTCATCCGTCCTACCCTTCTTCATCGGCCTAAGTCTCGCGCTCCTCTCCACAGGAGTCTGCCTTGTCGTCATTTTCCTTGAGTCAGTATTGTCCCACGCATAGGGCTTACTGTTATACTCTCATGATCACGTGCCGCTAGGGGCCGTCATATCGCTAAGTCGTTCATCAGTTGTGTCGCCTATCATCGCTCAAGTCGAGCCACGTGCCGATAGACACGTAACACTTGGGCAAGGCTGGTTAAGCCCCAGACAGACCTTGACCTAGTATGTGCCCATAGTGACACAGTGACTAGCCAAGTGGAACAGAGGGCGCAGGGCCCATAACCTGATGAACAGCACAGGTGAAGCTAATACTCACAGTGGACTGAAGGGAGACTGTGGTGAGAAGATAGCAGCGCAGGGAAGCAGGGATCTTGCAAGTGAGCAGATAGAAATGTCTGATACACCAGAGTGAGAACTAGATCATATTATAGAGATGGAAACTAACCTGATACACCAGAGTGAGAACTGGGGTATCAGTGCATACATGGTACTCTACTTATACACTTTTAGAGACAATAGCCTTTGTGCTACAATAGGAGACAAAGGGAGCGTCTTACAATAAGTGAAGTACAATAAGCCCTATAAACAATTAGTGGGCGAAACAAAGGGAATGTACTTAGACAATAAGTACAAGGAAAGTAAAGAACAAGAAGTATATCACAATAAGGATATAACAAAAGAGAATCCTAATGCATACTACAATAAGCAGTCCTTGTGATACATGATGTCATAGATAAGATAGTAGTCCGAGATTGTAAAGATCATAATCTAATCTACATGTCCTGTATATCTAATCTAAAGCAGTCCGTTATCTGCATAAGTCCATTGAGCCGCTAAGTGTGCACAGGTCACTTATCAACAGTGAATGGGGAAGTCTTGTAGCGTAACGAGGGGCTGTCAGAAAAAGTGAATTGATTTACTGAATGGTGGATCATCAGTGTGACAGGGAACTTACAGTATCATAAACAAATTCGTAGGTCCATTGTTGCACCAGTCTGTAAGGGGGTTTCCCATAATGTGGCGCCACGCGGTAGCAGGTATACTGGCCAGCTCGAGATAAGTGACCAGATGGCAGCAGTCGAGGAGTGCACAAATCCATTTACACACCTGGTTCTCCTCGAGAAGGACTTGACCATACTTCAACAATAGTCAGTCATGGCGCTCTTCTTACACCTAGACTGCTGTTTGCCAACGTCAACCATATGTATTGATAACTGGCCCGTGGGATGGGAAACGGATGTTTGGCGATTGCGGTCGTCTTTGCACGTGCCTACAGGATGTCCTCTTTGATGGGAGATAATTGCTAGCCACTATCTGATTTGCTTCTGCAAAAGCGGACATGGTGGGTGTTGACACAGTTGCAAGGGTAGAGCGGAAGATACTCGTACTGTTACTAGCAAGATATGTTTGTGGTTCACTTGAAAGGGTTGGTTAATAATAAGGTGAAGAGGAGATAGTGGCGTACTCTGTCGGTGCTAGGGGTGATAGGTTTGAGCTTGAAATCGGTTGAGGCCTTGACAACGGCGTTGTTGTGGACGTGCATATACTGAGCACAAAATGAATGGGATGAATGGGATGATTGAGATTTAGTCAAAACGATAACACAATGCACCATGAATGAGGAAAACAGTGTGGTAGACCGCCACGGAAACAAAGGTTATAATCGATCGTCCCAAAACATGGGAGGTAAAAGGAGTCATCATGTCTGAGCGGGCTCTCTCTTCGGCTTCTTGAGTACCAGAGGTGCAATTCCCCGTTGTGATATGAGGGAGGGCAGGGGAAGTGGCAGTGGTAAGTTAGGAGGCAGATAGCGGCGGGGGGGAAGAGAGGAAGGGAGAACACGTACCAAACAACTGCATTCTCATGTCCTCCTCAATATGATAGTTTATCATGTCCGAGCGGGCTCTCTCTTCAGCTCCTTGAGTACGAGAGGCACAATTCCCCATCGTGGTATGAGGGAAGGCAGGGAAAGTGGTGGTGGTAAGTTAGGAAGGGGATAATGGTGAGGGGAAAGGAGGACACACCAAGCAGTCGCGTTTACGCTTAGAGTCCTCCTCGATCTGGTGGTCTATCATGTCTGAGTGGGCTCTCTCTTCAGCTCCTTGGGTATTAGAGGCACAATTTCCCATTGTGGCACGAGGGAAGGCAGAGGAATGAGTTGGAAAGGTGGCGGTAGCTTGATCGATCGCTCTCTCTAAGATGACGCCACAGTCAGCAGTTCGTAGTTCTAACTGTATCGGGAATTCCCATTTTTTTTCAACTTCAACCACTCCAACAATGCATCTACCTTCAACCTTTTTCCACCCAAATTTGGCCTACACACTCCGCACGCCATGTCTTTTTTTTGTTCCTTTTGTGGAGACAGTTTCTGCTTACAGGGAGGCTTGACAAAGCACGTGAACTCGAAGCACCGTGAAAACAGTACGCTTGCAGGGATGGCCGCCGTGTTACAGTCGCACACATTCATATGCCATCCCCACCTCTCAGGTATGTCACAAACCAGTATGCGATTACAAGGTGCTGAATCCTTATGAGCCCGGCCATGTTCGTCTGATGGCGTGTTCCTCAGAGATCTCTCACAACTGCTAACATCGGAAGAGTCACGTGGCAGTCCTTGGCTTCCTTTCAGTGACAGGCTGGCATATGAATAGGCGTGCTATCACTACGTATGACTACAGTCCTCCGCAGGTGATGTTCAGCAAGGTCTCGATCTCTGGAGAGCAACAGCTATGATGTATCAGGCTGACCAACACAGTTGCGATAGCATCCCTGTCATGACCTGCTGATACGAATCATCTTTTTCCTTTCCCTCCTCTCTATCTGTGACATCGATTACTTGATCCTTGATATGACTCATCTGAATTGTATGATTACTCAGCTCTAGTACCACGCTGATTCATCTTCAGGGCTTGATTACTCATCCTCTTAGATTGATTACTCATCTTCTAAGATCACGCTTACTCATCCCTTACTTCAATTACTCAGCATAGTATTATCGCCTTAGTAAGGATTCAACTCCTAGCTATATAAACCCTATGTAGATACAATAGTTCTCTGATTCTGTCTTCATCTATACTTCAGCAATATCACTGTCTTGTCTATCCAAACTCTGTGTGCCCCCCTCTACTTCTCACCACCATACTCAGTGTCTCTTAATTGAGGTCACTACATTGGAGCCTTGGCCTTTGTGCTATAACAATTGCCACACATAGACTCAGTATTCCCAGTACAGTGCAAGTCACACCAAGGTCCCTGCTGAGACCTTGACATAAGACAGAACTAACCACACTCCATCCCTCTTCAGAGGGACAGACACCACGTCACACTCAGGCAGATTTAGTGCCTTAGCATCAGATTCAGACTCAGAGTCTACTCAAAGTACCAAGACATCACACAGTACAAACTTGCAACAAACCCAGCACCAACACAGTATCCTTTCCCTGCCCCAGAGCAGCTCAACAATTTATCACAAGCGGCAAGAGGACCTGCCATCTGGACTACTACAAACCTAGGGACTAACTACTATCTTCCTGACAACGGCACCCTACACCTCTTAGTATTTGCAAACTTGCAGTGGCACGCCGGGAACTATATCAACAATCAGTTACACGCAGTAGAAGGAATACCAGAAGGAATACCCCTACCCGACTGGAGACAACTTGAAGTCCTCATGCGACACAACCAGCTTTTAGAAACCACAGAAGAAATTAGTGCAGGAGTTGAAGAAATCACAAACGCACTTACCCCGATAGCATCTCTTCAAGGAACGCTTCCCCTTGACACACCAGTACTTGCCCCACCTAGTATTACAACCCTACCTCCCAGCCAACCAACACCCATCACCGCACCGCCCGTGCAACCGACACCTGTTATCGCACCCACCATTGTACCCATTGTACCCTTGGCACCCGTCACTGCTCCTACCACAGCAATGTCAGCTATCACTAGTGGAGCCCTTCAAGGTGTCCCACCCACCGTCTTCACCGGAGATCGCTCGAAAAGCGAGGCCTTCTTATGCGAATTCCTATGATACAAGCGGCTAAACAAAAATGTCGACATTATGAATCAGCCATATAGTTGAGTAATACATGCACTCTCGTATATTCGGGGACCAAACGTAGACGCGTGGGTCGACTCCCAAGAGGCATCCCTTGAAGCAAAAACCACTTGCACCACCAATGCCATAGCCAAAACTGATGAAGTGCTTTGGAACGAATTTGAAACCGCCTTCAAGGATGCATGGAAAGACTCTACAAGAACCCAGAATGCGTATGAGCAGTTAATGAAACTAGAAATGAGGAATAACGACATCGATACTTACATCGCCACCTTCGACGACTCACCACTGCTGCGGACTGGGAACCCAATGCAAAGGGAACAATTGCGCGCTTTTGAGCAGGACTTCAAGCGAACATACATCGATGCATTCTGTTTAGAGAGAAGATGCCTGCAAACATGAAGGAGTGGAAGGAAGCAGCGCGCAAAGAAACGGAGCGTAACCAAGAACTCCACAACGCAGGGCTCGACAACCGAAGCAACCAAAGACAGAAGCAGTATCAGTTCCAGACCACACAACAAACCAACAGTTAATGTACCACAAACCAAAGAAATGACGGAGTAGTCCCGATGGATGTTGATGCAACGACCTCGAGTCCGACACCGTGACTAACCAAGCTTACCGACGAAGAACGAAAGAAACTCTCATCGGAGGGACGATGCTTCCGCTGTCACAAACAAGGTCACATGGCTAGGAATTGCCCCCAAAACACACAGGGACAACCAAGTTGGAGTGGTGTCGCAAGGACCATGGACGTAAAACCTGTGGAACCAGCACAAGTAACAAATCCCGGACCGAAGATACCACTTACTAAAGTGCAACAAATCGCAGCCATCGAAGCGTCTATGACCGAAGAAGAACGAGGGGCGTACCTGGATAACAGAAACATGGAAGACGATTATATGGAGTGCCAAGCAATGATCACTGAAGATAATAATGTCAACAGCATGTACAGTAACAAGAAAGATTCAATGACAGTGGACATACAATTGTATATGTGGCATCGAAAAGCACAAGTTGAAGTGCTACTCGATTGCGGAGCGACCGACAACTTCATCAACCAGAGGGTGTTGGAAACACTAGGGATGGGAACAAGATCGCCAGAACACCCCTGAATTGTACGCAATGCAGACGGAACAACCAACAAGAGCGGTACCATAACAGAATACTGTAATCTGTTCATCAAAAGAGGAGAGAAGGTCGTCAAACAAACCTTTTTTGTAGCCAACTTGGGAAGAGACTGACTAATCCTAGGACACCTGTGGTTTAAAACTTTCAACCCAGAAATCGATTGGGCACACAACGAATTGAAGGGAGAAGAGATTGTCATTGAAACAGCAGGCTATCAGCAGAGGAAACGACTACAACCAATGAAGATTGATAACGTCGCACAACAGTGGGCAGAACACGCAGCACAAACCAAGCCAGCACAAACATCAGAAATACCTGAAGAGTACGCAAGACACACAGCAGTATTTTTGAAAAAAGCGGCACAACGCTTCCCTCCGGCCTGAGAAGAAGATCATGTGATTATGCTCACCAAGGAAGCACCAGTGACACTCAACTGCAAAATATATCCCTTGACTCCAGCAGAAAAAGCAGCTACCAAGGAATTTTTGGACGAACATCTGGAAAAGGGCTATATTGTGGAATCAAATTCACCATATGCTTCATCATTCTTCTTCAGAAAGAAAAAGGACGGGAAACTAAGACCTATCATGGATTATTGACCTCTCAATGCTGTTACAGTCCGAGACACATACCCACTACCACTCATCAACACCATCTTAGAACAACTTCAGGGGAAGAAGATCTTCACCAAGTTTGACATCCAATGGGGATACAATAACATTCGAATCAGAGAAGAGGATCAGTGGAAAGCCATGTTCAAAACTCCTTTTGGACTTTTTCAACCCCATGTCATGTTTTTTGGACTCACAAACTCCCCTGCCACATTTGCGCGAACCATGAACAGAATGTTCCGACATCTCTTGAATAAATATCCCACAGAACTCTCTGTTTACATGGACGACATCCTCATAGCCACCAACGATGGCATAACCCATCACAGACAAATTGTTCACGCAGTTCTGGATCTGTTAGAAGAAGAATCCTACTTCCTAAAGCCCTCAAAATGTGCTTTCAAACAAAGTGAAATTGAATATCTTGGCATCATAGTTAATGGAGACCAAATCTCTATCGATCCAGTAAAAGCCGATGGCCTCAGAGACTGGCCCAGAGACCTTCAAACAGTCAAACAAGTCAGGAGTACCCTAGGAGTCCTGGGCTACCAACGCCCCTTTATCCCAAACTTTGCTGCCATCGCCCAACCATTAACCCAACTATTAAGAAAAGGAGTCTGGTTTGAATGGACCTCTGAATGCCACAAAGCACTTGACAAATTAATTACTATCATATTATCCAATCCTGCCCTAAGGTAACCTGACATGACAAAACCGTTCCAGCTTGAGGTAGATGCCTCCGCTTTCACGACAGGAGCAATTCTATCACAAAAAGATCAACGAGGAAAAGCACTAGCTGTCAGCTTCCACTCTAAAGCCTTCACAGAAGCTGAACGAAACTACGACATTCATGACCGAGAACTACTGGCAGTCATCAGAGGATTTGACAACTGGCGCCACCTCCTCACGGGATCCCCACACCCAATCACTGTCCTTACCGACCACAAAAATCTCCAGTATTATCAAAACCCACAACGAGTAAACAGACAGATAGTCCATTATATTGCCAAACTAGCAGACTACAATTTTGTCATTCAACACCAACCTGGCAGTCTGAATAAAGCCGATGCTCTTTCCAGGCAACCAGACCACTATGATGGAACAAACGACAACAACGCTATCACAGTCCTCCCACCACAATTGTTTATCAACGCCATCATATCCTCCTCCATAGATGATCGAGTACGAGCACATCAAATAAAACGACCTGAACTCCTAGCCAAATGGACCCTTACACACAATCTCACCAAACAAGACCATCTTTACTGGTGCGGAAACCAATTAGTCGTTGTGGAAAACGACAGTCTTAGGAGGGGGGTAATTTCCCTTTACCATGACTCAACCACTGCGGGACACCTAGGAATTTCCAAAACTCTTTATGCAATTTCACAAGACTATTGGTGGCCAGGCATGAAAGACGCCGTTATCAATTATATCAAAGGGTGTGCCACCTGTCAGTCACGCAAAAACAACCCTACAAATCCCAAACCACCCCTTTTTCCCATCACCACTAATCCACATGCAAATCCATTTGAAACTATCGCCCTCGATTTCATCACAAAACTCCCTAAATCCCAAGAATATAACACCATACTTACAATTACAGATCATGATTGCTCTAAAGCCTCCATTTTCATACCCTGCAAAGAATCTGTGGACGCTAAAGGAGTAGCATTACTATATGCCAACTACGTACTCCCCCATTATGGACTTCCCAAGAAAATCATCTCCGACCGTGACCCTCGCTTCACCGCCACATTCACAAAAGAACTGTGCAGAATACTAAATATAGAACAAAACATCAGCACAGCCTACCACCCCCAGACAGACAGTCAATCAGAAAGGACAAATCAACGACTAGAACAATACTTACGAATCTACATTAATTACAAACAATCCGACTGGGCAGCATGGCTACCCCTAGCACAATACACACACAATTCCTGGCCCAACGCTACAACAAAGAAGACCCCATTTGAACTTATCATGGGACATATCCCACGCATTCATCAGGCTAATCGCATAACCAAAACCCCATCTGTCAATGATTGACTTCATCAAATTAAAGAAGCAAGACAACAGGCACAAGAAGCGATAAAGCGCGCTCAGGAACTCATGATAAAGAAACCCACACGGTTTACCCCTTATTGTGTGGGAGACAGAGTATGGTTAGACGCAAAGAACCTTAATACAACACATCCCACAGCCAAACTAGCCCCAAAACGCTATGGGCCATTCCTGGTCACAGCAGCTATTTCACACACTTCTTATCGCCTCAAACTTCCACCTCAATGGAAAGTTCATAACATCTTCCATGCTTCACTTCTTACCCCATATAAAGAAACCAAGGAACATGGACCAAACTTTCCAGAACCAACTCCAGAACTAATTGATGGAGAACCGGAGTGGGAAGTGGAACAAATCATGGATTCTAGAAGCCGACGTGGACGCATGGAGTACCTAGTCAGGTGGCAGGGCTTCTCAGAAGCACATGATAGCTGGGAACCCGCTAGCCACATTCACGCCGACCAACTTATCACCAAATTCCATTGGCAAAATCCGAGTGCTGTTCAAATCATAGAAGATATAAACCTGACCACACCAACCACTCCCCTCATTATCTGCACTCTCACTCTTATACCATCCACTGAATCAGCCACTATGTCCTCTCCCTCTCAATCTCCTTCTCCTCTCCCTCTCATTGAACGTATCTCATCTCCATTAACTCCCATCATGAGTAGTGATGAGGCTCCATTCTCCACAGCACCAGAGTCGCCTCCTCCTCTGGAGCTACCAGTACCACTAGCAACCATCCCTCTTAGTCAACATCTGTCAGTAGCTCAGGAGCATAACATGGACAGTCGTCCACACACTCCTGAAGTTACTGGGGACCCAATTCTACCAGCTCTCCCACGAAACCTCAGTCCAGACCCCAATCTCCTAGACCCAACCTTTAACACTCCCTCTCCTGACTCAGAGCCAATCAACTTTGACATTCATGTTGCGCAGCATAAAGCGCAGCATACAGGAATGGTTCTCACCTTGTATAAGGGAGAAGAGTAGTCTTAGAGAGTAGAGTGGATGTGCAAGTAGTAGTGAGTGAGATGATGTATTTGCAGTCTTCCTATAGGGGGGATTATATACCCTATGGTCCCACCATGTCCAAAACACGTAAAGTGATGAGTAAAGGTGTTCACAATATTGCATTTTCACACATGCCTGATAGAAGACACCATATACAGAGTGCGTAAACTCCACATGGTCATGAGACGTGATACACCCACTATGGTGCGCATCCTAATTGCCTTTTTAGGCAATCATACTACCGTAATGTCGTAACTACTATAGATAAGAGCCTTACGTACTTATCTCGTTCCAACAATTCACTCCAACGCTGTAGCACCAGTAGGCTATGAATGGTATAACCCTAACAACGCTATGCATGCCAAATATGGTTTTAAGATCAACGTCAACGGAGAAGACAAGAGTCCTCACTTCATCGAATTTGATATCAATCCCTACACACATCGCCATACCATATGCGAACGAAGGGAAGAAGAAGCTCAGCCCTATGGCCAAGACAGTTGGCCTAATTCCGCAGTCTCTCGTGACCCAAAACGGTAAACACATCGGCCACAACCGAAAGTCCGAATCAAACCGCGCCCATTCCGAAACTTTGGCCAAGTATTTACAACAAATAATGTAATATATTTATTGACGAGTTCACAACAACATCAAATATTGTAGATAATATTATAAGTTAATTATTTTGATAGTATGATAAGTTTTATTGATAATGGGTAACAACAACAAACATTGCGGAAAAAAAATACAAGTCGATTATCTATTGGGGGGATGGTACAGTGGATAGTAAGGGTGGAATCCGGAGTGATACTGTATGGGCTGTGGGACAAAGGAAAACGGAGCTGGCTGCGACAGAAAGGGAGGGGGATAGTAGGGCATCTGAGGAGGCAAGGGGCCAGGCGCGCGTGGGGCAGACAGATGAGGAGGGAGGGACGCAGGAGGGAGGGACGCCGGAGGAGGGAGGGATGCTGAAGGGAGGGACGCTGAGAGAGGGAGGGACGCTGATGGAGGGAGGGATGCTGGAGGGAGGGACGCTGGAGGAGGGAGGGACGCTGGAGGAGGGAGGGACGCTGGAGGAGGGAGGGATGCCGAGGGAGGGAGGCGACTTGTGGGTCTTGGAGCTGGCTGTGACAGAGGAACGGGAGAGTGTATATAGTGGGCAACGGGCACGCGCGCACGTGGGGATGTCAGACGGGGAGGGAGAGACGCTGGAAGAGGTAGCAGGGTCGCGGGTCCTGTCTGCGCGGTAGCACGTGCTCGGGCGTTGGCATTTGCAGTGGTCGAGCGTGCGTCTGGCTTCGCACGTTTGCCTGATTGCTCTCCCGCGCCGTAAGGGTCCTCGTCCTCACGGTTGCGCTTACGATTGATCTCGCCGATGTGCTCGGCTGTGTGTGCGCTATTTACCTTGTTGCGATTCTTGTTTCGCTTGACGCCCATCCGCTCGGCTGTCTCTGTCCAGGAATGCTGATTCGGAGCGATCTGCTCCTTTTCGGGGAGCTGGGGGCCGTCGCTAGTTGCCGACACGACCACTGCAGCCAGATGTGAGTGAACAAGCCGAAGTGACTTCACCGTATTGGAAACGGCCTCGGGATTCAGCGTTTCCATAAGCAGCTGCTGTGACAACGCAATGATCTCGTTAGTCATGGAAATCAAAGACGCCGCGGCGTTCTCATCAGATCCGGCGTTTCCGCCTTCGGTGGAGTGTGACGCCAGTGCGATCGGACTTGGCTGAGAGCCGAGGTTGCCAGGGGCCAGGGGCTCAACTTGAGCCCCCCCAAAGTAATGCCGCACGGACGCAAGGTGCTTGCAGAATTCAATACGAGGGAAGTCTGGACAGGAACACTTGATATTGAGTGTATCTACATCATAGAACTTTTCCTGATTTGAGGAGCGCACTTGAAAGCGCATATCTCCAACTTGTGTGATGTGCTCGTGTGGTGTTTCAGGGGCGCGCGCTAGGATTGCACGCCGGCGCCGACCTGCCAAGTCTTCACCTCGCTTCCAAATATCTTGCCGCTTTAGGCGGTCTTGGATCTCCGGAAGGGCGTCTCTCACGAGCGTGGAGATCAGGTGATCTACTCTGCGATTGCGCTTGCCATCTAGCCATTTAGACTTTAGCACATGGTGATAACTAAATTTACTAGTCAGAAATCAAATATGTGTAAAGGGGTATTACATACGCTTCCAGTAACATATTAGTATCGCCCTCTTCAAAGATCGTCCGATTTTGGCGATAAACGGCGGACCACATTTCCTTGACGGGCATCCATTCCCGGGCCAGGTACTGGGCCACACTCTTGGGAATAGACTCATCACTTTGGATATCTTCCCACCAAGATTCAAATTCATATTGATCAGTGGTCCGGACCCATTTTTGGATCAGGTCCCACAAATCCTTGAATTCAGTGGTGACAAAATGGGTCCAGATGGCCCTGAGCACATGCCACCAGCAATAGAGAACGCAACAAGACGGGTACGCCTGACGTATGGCGTTGACTTGGGCCTGATCTCGATCTGTCATAAAGATCGATGGTGAAACGTCTGGACTTTGACATTTGACAAATTTGATGAAATAATTGATCGTTGCCTGGGTCCCATTGGAGGACAACATCCAGGCAACAGGAACCCCTGACGGATGGTCTAGCCGCGTTACCCGGAAGTGCGAGAAGCACGTACCATGGCCCCAATGATCCCGCGCCATGATCGTAAATAATAATATTCCCTTGTATTGCGTGATGTTGTGTGTCGCGTCGATGCCCAGGAACGCGTTCCCGAGATGTCGGAACCATTCCAATTGAGATTTTGTCTGAATACAGAAGGCAAAAAGATCCTGCGCGAGATCAGATCCTTCAGGGGGCAAATCTTGCTTACTCTTGTAGAACACAAGATGGCCCTCGGCATGTAAGTTACTGGCCCAAATTCGGGTAGAGTTGGCATCATTCGGATCGAGTTCGACGATCTCTCGATTGATGGCCGTCCTTACACGGGAAATCTCATCCAGTGTGAGGTAATGGTCCCTCTCATCCTCACTAAACTGGGCACGCATACGCTTTTTCTGTAATTTATGTCAGGTTAACTTGTAGGGGAAAGGTAGATATCACTCACAATTTCCCTATCTGTCAATCCCAATCGAATTAGGCCAGTGATCTGCTCCAGCGTTGGAACGCGTATCCGGACATATTTGAGATTGTCCTTGCCGGTGGGGTGGGAGTGATCGGGTGTGTACTTGCCGAGAACGGTTCCGGTGTGGGGATAGCTCTTGATCCTCACCTGGCAGGGGCAACCACCCTGAATACGCTTACTTTCTTTGCCGTCACGGTTAGTTTTCTTCTCGTATATTTTAGTGCCACCGGTTCCCTGGCGTGCGCAGACGAAAAGCCGGGACCAGTTGAACACCGCACTCGGCTCGGCGCTCCCACGCGGTCGCTTGGTATGGGCTAAGCAGAGCTCGATGCCGTGGGCCCGTTGCTCGTTCTCGCGCCACTTGTCAAATTCTTCTAGGGAGTCCCATTCAAGATCGAAGTCGTGCTCCCGATCCCAGTTGAAGCTCCCGCGATGGCGCGAGGTCGCGGGATCAACCGGGTTTGGGCGCCTAGATCGCCGGTGAGCACTGTGAGCTCCCGCGCCTGTGATGGTGGGTGATTCCGCGTCCGCCGCATCTGGGATAGGTAAGACAGGCTTGGACATGTTGTAGGTAGTAGCAATACAGAATTCTGTCGTGTCGCCCACACGCGTGCCCTCGGGTGGCACATTCTATGTGGTTTGTGGCCAGTACATTTCAATGGGATACACATTGTCCGACCTCTCTGCACAAGATGGGAACGCGAAACTACTTGTATTGGGTACTACTGAGTAATAATAATACATTATATAGTATATATTTCTACTGTACGGATCACAGGTGCGCGTAAGGCGTAGGAGGGGGGTTGCAGGGCACGCGCGGCATACACTGTTGGCGCCTGGCGAGTTTTCTCAGGGCCTGCCTGTTGGGCGCGGGGCCATGACACTTGGGGCGTCAGGCGCGTGGGGAGGTGGAGGGCGTTGGCGTCTGAGCAGGCGCGAGAGGGAGAGAGTTGTGGCACAGGCGCGACGTGCACCGTCAGCGCCCGGCGGGTCTTCTTGAGGCGCGGCCTATTGGAGGCGGGGCAGTGGCACTTTGGTGCACATGTGTGCGGGGTGGTGGTGGACAGAGGTGGTGGACGCGGGGAGGTGGGGAGCTACCTGCTAGCGCCTCGCGTCGTCCCCGTTGTAAGTGCAATTAGCCCGATTCAAATAAGACAACGCACCGTTATGAAAGGAGAGGGATGCCGAGTCGTTGAGGACAAGATACAGCAGCCATTGAGTGTTGGGAGCTGCACGCCGTTCGTCGCTTTCTGTGTGAAGGGACAGGGATGCCGAGCTGTTGAGGACCAGATACAGCAGCCATTGAGTGCTGGGAGCTGCGCGCAGTTCGTTGCTTTTGGTGTAAAGAGAGAGGGAAGCCGAGCCGTTGAGGACCAGATACAGCAGCCATTGAGTGTTGGGATGGGAGCTGCGCGTCCAGCACGCGTGAAGGAAGGGGGATCCCGAACGCCGTTGAGGACCAGATACAAAGATGCAGCAGCAGCAGGAGGGGTGCCAAGCTGTTGAGGACCAGATACAGCAGCCATTGAGTGTCAGGATGGGAGCTGCGCGTCCCGTACGCGACTTGTGGCCTGTCTTGCCCCGAAGCGCTGCGTGTTATAGTGGTTGCCAACGTGGGCGACGCTGCCTGTGGTGAATGGGGGCGGCCCGAGGCGGGAAAGGGCCGAAATGGGTGATCATGTGCCCATTGTGTGCACCACGTGAATTGCGGTGTCACCGATTTCATGGGGTTATGGTTTAGCAGTATTTTTATTTTTATTTAAGAAATTATTCAACGCGCCAGCTTTTCGTTTTGGTCGGAGATTAAATAAAAATTCTCACGGCCGTTTGAGGGACTGCGAAATTACAAACACTGGCCAAGACCTAGTGGCCATCCCTTTCTGGGATCCCCTTCTTAGTGCCACTAATGATGAAGACCTCAATCCCTTCCACCCTGTGAACCCAGATCATCAAGCCATTGGCATAGCCGTTACAGGACTAGGAGACCCAGGAGTTACTGCAGACATTGATAGGTTTTGGGCACTATGTCTAGAAGAGGAGATGATAAAGAGGCAAGAACATGAAGTCAAACAAGCTCAAGCCACTTGGAGTAGCAAGTACTCAGAAGTCAGAAGGCGGTTGTATGTGGCAAAAGCAAGGTCCCACCTTCACCCCTACCTACAAGGGCAAATTCACATCGAACAACCCCGCAACAACATAGAGGTAGCTGTTTCAGCTGGTATACCCATTGCTGATGTCATTCACGGACGCGTTGTAAGGGTAGCTCGGCCCTTAGCCATGGAATCGGCCATTTCCACCTGTTTCAGCCACCTCGGAACCGTCATGCGTTACTCTTATCATCTCGGACATCGCCACCAACTCACCTGTTCTTTTTCATGCCCCATCTCACCTCACATCAAAGCCATCTTCATGCCTTTCCCCACCTCGAAACCGACATTCCTTGCCTCTTGTTTGATCCCCGTCTCTCCCACCCTCGTTGAAAGCCATCACCAATATCGGCATAATGTCGCCCTAAAGTCCTTCAGCTACAACAACGGCGACCTCAGGGCTGCTATACCATCTTTTAACCACCATTCATTCAGTCCCCGTCTTGACCCACATCTCTTCATTCCTATCTTCACCCTAGGCCGATCGACTCGATGTCCCATCCTCCAAGGTTTCACTCTATTGCCGGATCATCTTAGTACGCGCTCTCTGTCTAGGGCACAGGCGTGCCATTCATTTTCTAAATTTTACTTACTACTTTCTAACCTCTCTTTGTACTGGTAGTGCGCATTGTCAACCCCATCGGCGCTGTCGCTCAGCTAAGCGACTATGTTGATTGACTCATCCATTCCACCTACGACTCGTGCTCCATACCTAGCGTCTACCTTGTGTTCCATTCGGCGACTCTCCTTCCCTCATGGACTTTTCGTTTACCTTTCCCCCACTTCGACGTTACTCCCTCACAACTTACAACTTAGTCGTTTTACCTATCGTTCGACCTTAGGTACAGCCCACATGTATAAAAGGTTTCGGATTGGCGTCTTAATGCATTAGTTGAGTTCCCCCATCATCGTCTTCGTTCTCCTCTGTGTGACTTCAACAACTTTCAAGTCCGGTCTGAATCGAAGACACTTGCATCCACTCCTCGACATCCCTTCTTGACCTCTTACCACCGCCATCTCCCTAGAGCTCTGGTGCTCTGGCTGAGGTTTGGCTGGGGGCTCCTGGGGTCATCGTTGCAGACGATGGGGGCCCCCTTCCCCTCATTCTTAACCTATCGGACCTCGTCGTCACTGTCGTCGTCCACCCTTCCTCTCTGGGACATCGTCTTTTGATGCTCCCACCATATGGACTTCCTCACCGTCGTCCCCCAACCCTCTTGGAGTTGCCGTCCTTTGGCTTCTCCACCATCTTCAACCTCTCTCTCAGGGCTGCCACACTAGGAGCCGCAACCCCCCCCTTTCTCGACTCAGGCCGTCACCCCTGGTGTCTCCATCATCAACCCCGGGGCTTCTCGCCCTCATTTAACCCTCTCTGACACGGGCCTTCATCCCCATGGTCATCATCTTACCTGTCGACCAGGACTTCTTCACAGTTGTCCTCCCCTCACCATCCAGCCCAGGCCTTCACCCCTGGGCTTCTACCTTAGACCGCAATCGGGAATTGTTCGGAACTGCCAAATGTCGACGCCCCTCACTGTCGCTCTGCAACCCCTTCTTGGCTGGACTGGACCGTCTCTTGTGACTAGGAGTCTGCGGATGGAATTGTGGACACCGGCAAACCGGGAGTTGAAACCCTTCCATGGGGCGGAGGGCGGGTGGAAAGCGGGATTGGGAACCCCAGCTAGTACTCCGTCGTAACCCCCAAAAACCCAAAAGTCCGTGCTGTCACATGCCTGGCTCTTTCTCCGACCCCATCGGATCGATGGCCCTCGTACTCCCATGGCTGTCAAAGACGCAGCTGATGGAGGCCACGTGTGCAGCTGTTTTCAGTTACTTTTCCCCCTTTACCTTACTAGGGTGACCTTCATCCCACCCTTCGGACCTCATGCCCTGTTACTTACGTTCCGGGACATTTTATTCTTATGGCATGCATCTGATGGTTGACCCCCTAAGGGCCGACTTTCTCACACTCACTCTGAACTTTACCGATGCCCTCTGGGAGGGCGGACCTTTCTCAACCCTTGGGCCAGTAGCGAGCGTCCCTCAGATGCACGTGAAAACCCCAATTTGTTAACACTCTTTTGACTATTTGTTATTCCTGGCCTACTTACCCTTGTCTCCCACTAACCTTTCCCTTTTTTGCTAGAGATGCTCCCCACGTTTCATAGTAGTAGGCTATGTTTTTCCTGCGCGACTTCTTCCTTTCTGCGCACACCTTGCCGTATAGCCTCGGTGTTTTGCCTTGGTATAGCTTGGGGATAGGCGGGGTTGGAAGTTCAGAAGAATAGGCGGGGCTGGATTTCGGAGTTAGGAACTAGTGTGGGGGTCTGGAAGGCGTTAAGGTGGCCAACATCCAGCAATTTTGGTGAGCCCCTGGAGTTTACGTACAGAGTAGTCGGCATACGTAGTCATGAGGTCTTGTACTTAGTTTACTGCCCCTCGTTAAATATGGTTTTAAAAAAAAAAAAAAAAAAAAAAATCAAAGACACTTGACTTGTTGTCGCTTTCGTGCATTGTTTCCCCTCAGCTTCTTCAAGATCAACGCTTTTCTTTCTTCAATTCGCATAAAACTAATCTTTTATCCCTCCTTAGTTCCTCCCTTGTGAAACGTCATCTTGGATGTTCACAGAGCTTTCGGAAAAGCTCTCCATCTCTCTGACTTGACGTTCCCTCCCTCCCGACTTCTCGCCTTAGCGCACGTTTCACCCTCACTTGGCAAACACTCCCTTTTGCTCCCTTTTGCTCCCTTTTGCTCACATTTATACTCTCCATTGGCCATTAAGACATTATCGACCCTCGAGTTCTCGTTAAAAGTCTATCTCACCCAAAGTCTTGTGTGTCTCAGCAATTGCTTGGCTACCTTCTCTAACCCCCGTCCTTTCATCCACCCTCTGCCCACTCTTATTCACGCACGTGCTTTCAAGCATGTACAGCGTGGACAATGCCCCTTACATCCTGGAGATGCCATGGCTCCATGACGAAGAAAGACCAGGAGTTCAATGGTGGATCAGAACACAAGGGAAGGAGTCACATGTATCCCAAAGGCTAACCACCAAAAATCCATTTTGCAGTATCAAACCCCCAAGTCCCCTCAAATGTTTAACTTGCAAACTCCCTAACGTCAACCATACCACCAATAACTGTCCTACCCTTTGAGTATGCGACTACTGCAAACAAGATGGCCATTACTCCTCAGCCTGTGCTTACCCCCACTCCCGCTGCTATATGCATGTTTTCTGCGTCATCCCTTACTCCCACATTAACTACAACAACACTGCTGGATGTAGCTGGCACACTCCAACCTCAGGGAGTAACCTGAAGTATGCTCCAAAACCTGTTGTATGGGACGAAGGAGAAACTGCGGCTCAATGGGATTGAAAAGAGAATTGTGAGGACGCAATCACCAAGAAGGGGGGTCATGTCATGACCTGCTGATATGAATCATCTTTTTCCTTTCCCTCCTCTCTATCTGTGACATCGATTACTTGATCCTTGATATGACTCATCTGAATTGTACGATTACTCAGCTCTAGTACCACGCTGATTCATCTTCAGGGCTTGATTACTCATCCTCTTAGATTGATTACTCATCTTCTAAGATCACGCTTACTCATCCCTTACTTCAATTACTCAGCATAGTATTATCGCCTTAGTAAGGATTCAACTCCTAGCTATATAAACCCTGTGTAGATACAATAGTTCTCTAGTTCTGTCTTCGTCTATACTTCAGCAATATCACTGTCTTGTCTATCCAAACTCTGTGTGCCCCCCTCTACTTCTCACCACCATACTCAGTGTCTCTTAATTGAGGTCACTACATCGGAGCCTTGGCCTTTGTGCTATAACAATTGCCACACACAGACTCAGTATTCCCAGTACAGTGCAAGTCACACCAAGGTCCCTGCTGAGACCTTGACAATCCTGTGGAAGAGTGCCGTGGAAATGTATGGCATGATCGACTCAATACCGGTTGGTGGAGTTGGTTGGACGACTTGTCAATTATCATACAGCGGCCCACTGCCAACTGGGACTCCTCCCTGGTGGATGCAAGAGACTTACAAGCTAAACGTAAGGGATGTCCTCTCTGTTTTTGAGGAGCAACTGGCCTTGAAAGAGTTTGACAGCAAGTTTGAATACACACCGTATGAGGAGTATGACGAGAAGGGTTCTCGTGTTTATTCTAACCTTATGTCAGGAAATTGGGCATTTCGTGAGGTGGTATGTGACTCCTTATTTTGTTTTTTTATTCATCTGATGCATGGTCCTAGGACACGATTTCGCAAGACAAGAACACACATGGGGCAATGTTCGTCCCAATCGTCGCTGGCAGTGACAAGACCACGGTATCGATTGCAACTGGGAATCAAGAATATCACCCAGTGTATGTGTCGCTCGGCAATCTCACAAATACTGCCCGGCGTGGGCATGGAAATGGTGTAGTGCCCATTGCATTCCTTCCAATCCCGAAGAGTACATTTTTATTTACTTGTTGTCTTGTCTTCGTCATGAGAGAGACCACTTTTCAAGCAAGCAAACACCAGCGAAAAAAACGGAGTTTCAGATGTTTTGTCACCAACTTTACCACAGCTGTCTCGAATTGGTCTTCGCACCACTCAAACCCTATATGACAGAGGCCAAAGTCATGAAATGCCCTGATGGGCACTTTCGCCGCGCAATTTTCGGCCTTGGGCCATACATCGCGGATTATCCTGAGCAGGTCTGGCTCACTGGGATTGTATCTAACTGGTGTCCGAAGTGAGTCATCGTGGGGATCTCTTTTATGTGTTGCTGACCCATTCTTATGTAAGATGTGATGCACTGCCAACTGACCTTGACGGTTCAGGGAGCCATCAGCGCTCACATGTGAAGACCGACCTCCTCATCAAGATGTTTGACCCAAGTGTCCTCTGGGACAACTTTGGTCTTTGACACAACATCATGGTACGTTTTACTTTCTTCGCTCCTGTTACGATGCGAGGCTCCGGGTAGCTTGTATCCCCGGACTTCTGATATGCGATAAGCGGTATGTGACTCATAGATAACAGTCCCAATAAGCCCAGTACTGTACGATAAGGGTGAGGTATGTGATTGGTCGACTATTGTACGATATCTATGACTCGGACGGACTATTACGATAACCATACGGTACATGATTGGTTACTTACCATTCGAGAGGCGCTTTAAAGCCCTCGTGTACATGTATATAAGGTTAGCCAAGCTGCGCCGTAGTCCGCAGCTTGGTCTTCTTGAATCTACCCCTTTCTCTTCCGCTCTGTTCTCCCTTATCGGGATAAGCCTTGCGCTCCTCTTAGTAGGAGTCTGCCTCGTCATTGTTGTCCTTGAGTCAGTATTGTCCCACGACTAGGGCTTACTGTTATACTCCCACGATCACGTGCCTTGAAGGGCCATCATATCGCTAAGTCGTCTTTTGGTAGTGTCGTCAATCCCATTGCTCAAGTCGAGCCACGTGCCGGTAGACACGTAACATTAAGACCAAGCTCCCAACGTGGCGACCGAAACTACCGCAGATAGTTGGGTATTTGCACAATACTCCATCGAACGAAGAGGAGACCGAAACGTTCCCATCCGTTATCTTGGAAACGCGTGGTGGGGAACGTTCAACGACGTCACTGGGTATTGGGTGGACATACCTACGAGACCATCAAGAGTTTATCCAGTTGAGTTCAATTTCGACCATACGTGTTGGACAGAAGTTGCTTGGAGCCCTCGCAGAGGACGGTGGGACGTACTCCGACCCACAGGACCCGATTACGGTTGCAATATCTTGCGAAGCGAAGTAGTGCACAGAGACCAGTGGGGACCAATTGACGGTGTTGAAGACGACAGTGCACCAGCCCCATCTGAAGGTAGCACTGAACAAACCACAACGGAAGACGAAGCAGAAGATCATCTGGATGCAGAAGAAGAACAACAGCGTCGGCGATTTGACGAGATACGTATCAACTCTTTAGCTGCCCAGGCAGAACAAATCGCTATCAGATCACCAGCAGCCATGGCCACGGAAACACGCACATACACCGAAGAAGAAAACAGACTCGCCGATGCGTTGGCTGAGCGAAGAATATGGAATGAACGTGAAGAAGAAAGAGCGCCAACGCCGTTACAACCAGAAGAGCAAGTCATCGACCCAGACACAGGCCACCATCTAACCCTTGATGAGCTCGCGAACCAACGAATGTACGGACCCGACCAACCCGATCCACCATCCGACAGGGAACGAAGCCGAGTATGGAGTTATCTGGCAAGGCAACACGTGGAAGGTGAAGGAATACCCGCCAATATCCCACGAGGGGGAGGCCCACCCGGACGATACCCCGGAGGAATGCCACCACGACGACCACCAGCCGGAGGACCACCGCCACCAGGTGGCGGTGGCGGCGGTGGTGGAGGCAGCGGCGGAGGACCACCAGGAATAGACCCCAATGGGAGAGGGGATTATAACAAACTACAAGGGCAGCCACCTCCCATATTTCACGGAGACAGAAAAGCTACTGAAATGTTCCTCACCAAGTGGGAATTATACAGAGGCATGAACCGCCACACACAAACCATGCGGGAGGCTTATTCACGCGCCATCCTTTTCCTTACCTTCCTGGAGGGAGACGACCTGAACGAGTGGATCACCACTCACACTAGGTGGCTGACGCTACAAATAACAAATGGAATACCAGAAAGTGACGAACGAATTTGGGAAGCCGTATATCGCAGTTTCAAGAGGAGGTTCACGAACACAATGGAGCAAGAACAAGCGCGAACGGCGCTACAAGACGGGATATGAATGGAAGGAGGGGATATCGACAAGTACGTGTCAAAATTCGAAGAACTAGTACGGCGCGCTGGCTACCGAGCAGATTCGCCAATGGTGATCAATGTATTCACCAAAGGGCTCCCGCGTAAATTGTACGAGCAATGTTACACGCTCAACAACCCACGAAGTTACGAAGAATGGAAAGGAGCCCTTCTCAAGAGGCAAGAGCAATACATCCATCTTCAAAACCACTTCAATGAAGGGAAGAAGAACTTGGAGAAGTACCGAAATCGCCCTGGAAACCGAGGAGGATATTTCTCACCTCTGCACCTCACACATCCCGATGCGATGGACACATCAGCACGAGCAAGGGCAAGAAGGGGGGAGGTCGACAATACCATAGCGGCGGTCGCGGGCTCCGAAGACGTAAGCCCTAACGATCCGAATTTCCAACCTTATACGCAAGGATCAAGAGGGCGATATGCACCAAG
Organism: Lactarius psammicola; assembly: GCA_025769895.1. Lineage (NCBI taxonomy): Eukaryota > Fungi > Basidiomycota > Agaricomycetes > Russulales > Russulaceae > Lactarius > Lactarius psammicola. The sequence goes on along the minus strand of WTXK01000527.1, from coordinate 7,716 downwards.
AGGAGGATACGTCCAACGACGAGGAGGGCAACCTCGTGATACCAGGGGAGTACAATGTTATAATTGCCAACAATACGGACACTTCAGTCGCGATTGTACGCAGCCCCGAAGGACACGACAAAGCCAGCAGTCGCCAGTGCAAGTCCGCGCTGTCGCAAACCTAACACCGCAGCAGGAGGCGGCGCAAGTACTTCAAACAATTGCTAACAAGAGCGATGAAACTCAAGAGCTAGTTATGAAGGGGATATGGGAGAGAGAGGATTTTCCAAACGCCTGAACCCGGCGGCCTGGGTGAGGGCAATACATTCTTGTGATGTTGTAATAGTAACTACGCGATTCCGATCTATGCACATTCCAGTTTCGACGCGCACACATCACGTAATGGCCGACGTACAAGCATTAGTGGACAGCGGGGCCACTGACTGCTTCATGAATTACAAATTCGCAAAGCGACTAGGGTTAGGACTGGTTCCCCTAGAAAAACCACGTAAAATATGGAATATCGATAATACCGAAAACAAAGGGGGGTCCATCACTCACTATGTGGACCTTGACGTACGCACTAAAGGAATCCATAAGGAAATGAGGTTCCTCATTACCGACATCGGCAATGAGGACATCGTCCTAGGATATCCGTGGCTGGCCACGTTTGAACCACGATTCGTATGGCGATACGCCGCCATTCATGAAGACATGCTACCCGTGGTAATCTGGTCTGTAAATCCGCAAATAACACGCCAGCCGGTTATTGGCGTCACCACTACAGAATTACGTCCTCAAGAGAAAGACACAATCGTTCGCCAATTAGAAGAGCAATGTACCGTTCGTACAACAGCAACGGAACTCACCATCAATGCAAAACAATACACAAAAGCCGCAACTCTGCCACCCCAATACACACAATTTGCATCACTCTTCAGCGAAGAAGAGTCGCGCTGTTTTCCTCCTAAACGAGTTTGGGACCATGCCATCGACCTGAAGCCGAACGCGCCGACAGCACTAGACTGTAAAGTGTACCCCCTCACACGGCAAGAGGATGAGGCACTCCAGACATTTATAACCGACGAACTGAAGAAAGGGTATATACGACCCTCCAAATCGCCCTATGCATCTCCCTTCTTCTTTGTCAAGAAAAAAGACGGAAAACTCCGACCCGTACAAGACTACCGGAAGTTGAACGATGTAACGGTGCGAAACCAATACCCTCTTCCACTTATCACCGATCTCATCATGGATCTGAGCAATGTGGATATCTATACGAAACTCGACATCCGTTGGGGCTACAACAATGTGTGCATCAAGGAGGGGGACGAAGAAAAGGCGGCTTTTAAAACACGATATGGACTCTTCGAACCTACGGTCATGTACTTTGGGCTTACTAACTCCCCGGCCACATTTCAGACCATGATGAACTTCATATACCGCGACACTATCCTTAAACATGAGACGCAAGGCACCACAATTCGCGTTTACATGGACGACATCGGCATTGCGTCCCGCTCCGGCCTTGATGGTCATGTCGCTGCAGTTCGCGATGTCCTACAAGTTGCCAAAGACCACGACCTTTACTTCAAACTCGAGAAGTGCCTTTTCCATGCGCCCGCGATGGATTACCTGGGGGTAATCCTTGAAAAGGGGGTAACACGCATGGACCCTGCAAAAATCGCAGGCATTCGCGACTGGCCTGTTCCTAAAACCGTTAAGGACGTTCGCTCTTTTCTCGGTTTCTGCAATTTTTATCGCGCTTTTATTAAAGGCTTCGCACATCATGCACGACCCTTGAACATACTCACGAGGAAAGGGGAAGCATGGATATGGGGGCAAGACCAACAAGTAGCGTTCGATACGCTCAAAGCACGAGTAACACAGGAACCCATATTGGCACATCCAGTACTAACAGATCAGTTCGAACTCGAAGTGGATGCCTCGGGGTATGCCATAGGAGGAGTCCTCCTACAACGAAAACAAGACGGCAAAAAACATCCAATCGGGTATTTCTCGAAGACATTGGACCCAGCTCAACGCAATTACCATGTATACGACCTCGAATTACTGGCGATAGTACAAGCGTTGAAACACTGGAAACCCCTATTGGCGGGCTCACCGCATGACATCATCATCCACTCAGATCATGCGAACCTATTATACTGGCGGAGCCCGCAAAACATTAACAGACGGATCGCCAGGGAAGTAGTCGAACTATCCAAGTATCCGATCAAAATAAAGCATGTCGCAGGACGAGCAAATGGGCGCGCCAACGCACTGTCAAGACGCAGCGATTACAACACCGGAGATAACGACAATCAAAGCGTAGTGGTGCTTCCGGATCACATGTTCCTTCAAACCACGGATACAATATCCATTGAAGCTATGGATATGATCGAACGGGTGCAGGACGACGCGCAAATACAACCTTGGATCAATGCACACAGACTGATGAAAATCGAGGGGGTATGGTATAAGGAAGGCCGACGTGTTATTACCGGGGGAGTATCCGAAAAACGCGCGATCATCGACGCTCACCACTCTCCCCCAGTGTATGGACATCCGGGCATAACAAAAACCGGCATGCTTGTAGCCAGACGATACTTCTGGCCAGGAATGACCAAGGACGTGGTAGAGTATGTCAAGGGATGCGCAGAATGCCAGCGGAACAAGGTTAACACGAGACCCATTCGCGCCCCCCTTTCTCCTATATTCCCAAGAAAAGACGCAAAACCCTTCGAAACGATAGCCATGGACTTCATTGTTAAGTTGCCATCTTCTGGGGGGTACGACTCGATACTCACGGTCACCGATCACGACTGTACCAAAGCAGCGGTGTTCATACCGTGTACCGAAGATATCACCGCGGAAGAAACGGCTCAACTGTATGCCAAAAACGTATTTGCACGATATGGACTCCCGACGAAGATCATTTCAGACCGCGACCCACGATTCGCCTCAAGGTTCGCAAGAGAGCTATGCAGACAGTTGGGGATTGAACAAAATATCTCGTCGGCATACCACCCCCGAACGGACGGCCAATCAGAGAGGACAAATCAATGGCTGGAACAATACCTACGATTCCAGGTCGACTACCACCAGAAGGACTGGCTCCATTATCTGCCATTAGCAGAATTCGCGCACAACTCGTGGCCCCATGAGATAACAAGGAAGTCCCCTTTCGAGCTACTTATGGGGTATCACCCTTGCGCTGATTGGTTGGATAAGCCATCCCCTATACCCCAGGTGACGACACGCATGGAACAATTGAAAGAAGCACGACGAGAATCGCAGTCTCTGATAACGAAGGCCCAGACCTTATGGGTCAAACACAAAGATACGCCCAAGTTCAGGACTGGCGACCAAGTATGGTTAGACGGGCGCAATCTAAAGACCAGCCAGCCAAGCGCAAAACTAGCGGCAAAAAGGCACGGCCCCTTTACGATAGACCAGGTGATGTCGCCATACTCTTATCGCCTGAAACTGCCGGCTCAATGGAAGATCCACCCGGTGTTCCACATCGACCTTCTCACGCCTTATCGTGAAACCACCCTTCACGGACCAAATTTCACACGTCCGCCACCGGATCTTGTGGAAGGAGAAGAAGAATACGAAGTTGAGAAGGTTCTGGACACTCGGCTATTCGGCAGAAGACAAACACGGCAGTATTTGGTTAAGTGGCTCGGATACCCGGACTCGGAGAACCAGTGGGTCAACAAAGCCGATATCTTTGCCGAAGAAAAGATAAGGGAGTTTGAAAAACGAAACTGCGACGTTGAGACACATTTAAGGAGCACCCAAGTCGCTAAGTCGCCCCATCCTCCACTTCCCTCTCAACTTCCTACCACTCACACCCCCTCCATGGACTTTGCGTACTATGCCACTAAAACCGCTGAAGAAGTATTCTCAGCTGAGTTACTGGAGGGACTCATCTCCATCAACGAAGCTCGACGCCGCCTCCAACATGTCCACGAAACGGGCAACACCGCCGCCCTTGGATGGGAAACCACCGATGACAACGAAGACAGCAACAGCGAAGACCACGGCGCAGCACAAGGAGCCGCTGTGGTCCATGCAACTGCAGAAGACGAGGGAACGGTGGTTGCCCCGATTACCAGAGACGAACTCGCCGCAGTGGAGCGCGCCTTCCCCGGCCCTGCGCAGGCAACACTGTCCGAAAGTGCACTACAGCCCAGGTTGCTTACAGTGCGGAACGTTCCTGACATGGAGGAGTATCGCCATGGAACTCGGGACGATCCTTTCATTGTGGGAGAAGATACGAGCGACACCGAGCCTGTACCAGTACGACTCTGCTTTCAAGGCGACGGTGAAGAGGCCCGCAGTGCTTTGGTGGCATACCGCGCAGGCGTGGACCAAAGAGCAGCTCGACGCCGCGCACGCCGTGCGGAGAGAGAAGCTACTGAAGAGGCGCGCCGAAATTAAGCGAATGCGTGAGTCCAGGCTCAAGAGTTCGGACACGTTGATCGGGAAACTGATCTCTACCCAGCTGAGCACCCCCATATTACCTACGGACGATATGAACACTTACCCGACGACACCCCACACGCCTCTACCACCGACGGCGAACCCATCATGCGACACAAGTGGCGGGAACTCGTAGACGATCCCCTCAAGCAGCCGTTCGAGGCCAAGACCCCACAGGGTTGGACTCGAAACGCGGGGAGTGACTATATCCCTTGTCCTATTACGGTCCAAGGGGTCAGCCGCCCCGCTCTCTGGTATCAAATCATTGAGAGTGACAACCCCCTCATCCTAATGGGGACGGACCGGACGGACCGTGTATATGCGTCCCCATTCTACGCTACCCCGCGACCGGTGCTTCCCAGGCCCCCGAAGTATACTGAAGACGAACTGAAGACCCTGGAGTGGGGGTACCGAAGGCAGCCAGTGATCGACCAATGCCTTCGGGCACTATCAGATAAGTCTATCCCTGCCAAAGTTCGAAGGTATCGAGCGCTGACGCAAGATCAGCAGCGCTTGGAACAACGCGTCAAGGAGTTGGAAGCGGGTATCGCGGTGTTGTACGGGAGGCGGTCGCTATGTGCCGCCCGCCTTCACCGTGCCGACACCCTTGCACGCCTCAAGCGCGAGTGGCGACAACTCGGAGACCCCGAGATACTCTGGGAACGGCCCGACCAGCAAGAATTTCATCGAAGCCGAGGGTACTAGGATGTGGGCATCCTCCCTGAAAAGGGGGTGATGTTACGACGCGAGGCTCCGGGTAGCTTGTATCCCCAGACTTCTGATATGCGATAAGTGGTATGTGACTCATAGATAACAGTCCCGATAAGCCCAGTACTGTACGATAAGGGTGAGGTATGTGATTGGTCGACTATTGTACGATATCTATGACTCGGACGGACTATTACGATAACCATACGGTACATGATTGGTTACTTACCATTCGAGAGGCGCTTTAAAGCCCTCGTGTACATGTATATAAGGTTAGCCAAGCTGCGCCGTAGTCCGCAGCTTGGTCTTCTTGAATCTACCCCTTTCTCTTCCGCTCTGTTCTCCCTTATCGGGATAAGCCTTGCGCTCCTCTTAGTAGGAGTCTGCCTCGTCATTGTTGTCCTTGAGTCAGTATTGTCCCACGACTAGGGCTTACTGTTATACTCCCACGATCACGTGCCTCGAAGGGCCGTCATATCGCTAAGTCGTCTTTTGGTAGTGTCGTCAATCCCATTGCTCAAGTCGAGCCACGTGCCGGTAGACACGTAACAGCTCCGACATTGTGTCTAAAAAAACATCTGGCAGCCATTCACATATTCATTCCCGCGTGCCGACATCCATGAGCTGCTTGCACCGGATCTCCTTCACCAACTGATCAAAGGCGTCTTCAAGGACCATCTCGTTGAATGGGTCTTAGAGTATCTCCATATGGAACATGGAGAGAAGAGGGCATTGGAAATAATTGAAGACATTGATTGCTGGTGCAGTCTCTTTTTTTTCTTACTTCTTGGGCTCATAAAATGTCTCATTTTAGCATCTCAGCTGTCCCTCCGTTCCCTTCTCTTCGTTGGTTCCAAGATGGGTGTGATTATAAGCAGTGGACAGGTGATGATTCAATGGCTCTGATAAAGGTACGTGTACATTATAATTGTATCAGATCGGGGATGCTAATCATAGTACTTGAGGTTTTTCTTGCTGCAATCACTGGCTACGTCCCATCCACGATGGTCCGCTGCATTGCAGCATTCATGGACGCATGCTACATAGCCCGCCGAAATGCCATTGACTCGCCATCACTTGAACACTTTCGAGACCATGTGCAGGCTTTTCATCAACTACATACCGTCTTCATCAAAGTCAGAGTTCGTGCAACCATTTCTCTTCCACGGCAGCACGCCTTGAAGCATTTCTACCACGCAATACATCTGTTTGGCTCTCCTAACAGACTTTGCTCTTCAATTACTGAGTCAAAACACATTCGCGCGGTCAAGGAACCCTGGTGACGATCCAATCGATATCACGCTCTCGCTCAAATGCTCAAGACTATCTTACGCATGGACAAGATGGCAGCATTACATCAGCACCTCAATGACATCGGGATGCTAAAAGGACCTGGCTTCCCGTCTGAGCTTGATGATAACCCAAATGATGCAACTAATGTGCCACTGGACTCGGAGGAACTGGAAGACGAAGACGAGGCAGTTGTTTCAGGTAAATCCCAAAACGTTTCCGAGTTCGATGTTCAGCTTGTGTTCAGAACCCGTGCATGTACATTATTTTAAAGCGGCTCCACCATTCACACATTCAGCTTTCAGAGTCTGGTTACCCGTCACAACCTCATGCGCTCGCGATGTACATCTGTCAGCCCAAGTTCCCACTTGTTTTTGCTCAGTTTCTTTACAAAGTCTGCCACCCCGATGAGCAGATCGCTCCATCAAAAATTGAGGAGTGTCCTGCCTTTGACGGCGTGATCAAGGTTCATCACTCCGCTGTTGCCACTTTCTATGTGCCCGGTGATCTTTCTGGATCAGGTGGCATGCAGCGCAAATGAATCCAATCAACTCCACACTTCTTTGGTCACCCCCATCGTGACACCGTCTTCGTGGTCATCAACGATTCTCAGACTGGCATGGAGGCCATGGAGATTGGGCGGGTTCTGATGTTCTTTTCGTTTGAGTATCGGTGGAAGACTTATTCATGTGCGTTGATTAACTGGTTCGTCCATACTGACGAACGTTGTTACGTGTCTACTGGCACGTGGCTTGACTTGAGCAATGATACGGCGACTACCAGGTTCGGACGACTTAGCGAATATGTCAGATGATGGCTCGATGGCACATGACTGATCTTGAGTATAACAGCAAGTCCTTACTCGGAGGACAATACTGACTCAAGGATGATAACGATAAGGCAGACTCCTATCGGAAGGAGCGCAAGACTTAGGCCAATGGCAAGCGATAAGACGAATGAGGTCAGAGTAGATTCAAGAAGACCAAGCTGCGGACTATGGTGCAGCTTGGCTAACCTTATATACATATATGCAAGGGCTTTAAAGCGCCTCTTGAATGGTAGGTAGCCAATCACGTATAGTATGGTTATCGTAATAGTCTGTCCGAGTCATAGATATCGTACAGTAACAGACCAATCACATACTTCGTCCTTATCATACAGTACTGGGGTTTATCAGGCCGTTATCTGTGAGTCACATACCACTATCACATGTTACTGGTCCGGGGATACGAGCTACCTGGAGTCCCA